>JAJMAO010000050.1:0-101651 GCA_030572575.1 Scheffersomyces insectosa
TGAAATCTTAGTGCCACTGTATAGTCTTGCTGCCACTGTATCGTTCTTCAAGTCCGCATTTAGTAGCTATATTACTGAACGCACTAGAATTTTTCGCAGCTACGGCTGTCAATAGTCTATTTCGGACATAACGCTTGCAATGAAGGGGTTGCTCGCTTCTCATTAGTAATTTTAGTGCTCTGTGCCCCTTTTGTATTGGGCAGAAGAATTCCAGTTCTTTTGATCGGCGTGATTCACTAGTCCGAGCCAAGAATTTTCTCTGTTATCTTGCTTCCAATGTATATTTGTGCTGCCACATCAGTGAATGCACTAGAATTTTCGCAGCTACGGATGCTAAATTTCGGACATAAGACGTACATCGAAGTGGTTATTCCCTTTCTTAGTAATTTTGGTGTCCCTTTTGGATTTGAGAGCAACTTCTTCGATCAAAAAGCAGGCGATTTGCTCGTCCAAGCCAAGATTCTACATACTTTCTCGGATACGTGTTTGCGACCTCTGGCGGAGGTCCAATGCAAATGACAAATCAGTTCTTTAACATGGGATTATACCCAAACAAATTCTATCTTGTAAGTTTGCATTGTTGTTGAACCAAAGTGGAAGTGTCTTCCCCAATAATTTTATAACATGGATTTGAAGCTAATTGTATGAACTGTGTTGATATCAAGCAATTCAATTTCGATCATTGAGTAGTTTAAACTTATAATATAGACTCTATCTGATACCTTTGCTGCCACTTATTCGTTCATTAAGTCCGCATTTAGTAGCTACAATGACAATATTCTTGGCACCTTCTTCTCTGTATTTTTTGACGAAATCAAAGCCTATACCATGGTTGGAACCAGTGGTGAAGTAAGTGTTAACAGCGGAAGTAAAATTGACAAGCTATGCTGTACCGTTAGTGATTTTCCAGCTGGTTCTATTGGGGGATGTAGCAGCAGCTACGAAGGCAGCTATTATAGGGACAATAGAATACATGGCTACAGACAGCCTTCGCCAACTCGTTATTACAGTGAAGAAGTCCATCAGCATTTATAGGGACACGAGGACGGTAAATAAAGTATACTGCAAAATGTAAAATACCTGGCGCCTGATATTTTAGATTAAATACAATATATGACACTGATATAATACATAACACTGATATAATACATAACACTGATATAATACATAACACTGATATAATACATAACACTGATATAATACATAACACTGTTATAATACGTAACATATAATACATGACAACACACATGATAAAAAACATAACATACAAAACACAACATTCAAAACATATAACACAGGCAAACCCTCGAAGTATATTACTCCAACTCTTCTACCGTCACCGCAACCAATAAAAATTCGCAGCCAAAATCCTCACCGCCTCTCTCTCTTCATAAACAGAAGTCTCCCTACGCGAGTCACTAAACGGGAAATCGTCTGTTTTTTTCCCATTCTTTTTTCTCTTCCACTTCAGCGACACCTCCCCCCACCACCAATTACACACTAAATCTCCAACGGCTACCACGACCATCACGAGAACCTCACATTTTCTCACTCTCACTAAATTCGTCACTAAAATAACGCGTCACATCACCAAATCGCACTTTGCAGTGAAGATCGAAATCAACTTCAGCGGGTATTCTTTATTCAGTTCTATCTCTTCTTCAAGTCAAGTCCTGAAAAGTTGAGTAGATACCCCCGATACCTCTAGCTAGAGACAATGTCTGACGGTCCACTTAACCTCATCATTCAGCAGAATAGCCCGGACAATGCTGTTCGTATTGCTGCCGAAAGAGAGTTCAACCAAGCAGTGCTGCAAGACCCTTCTCAGGCTGCCTACGTTCTTATCGAACTGGCCCTCAACAACGACCTTGCTGTTGATCTTAGACAGTCATGTTTGCTTCATTTGAAACGTATCATTCCTCTCTATTGGTCCATTGCCTTCCAATCGTTCGTTGGTCCTCCTGTGAACCAGGAATTGAAGACTGCAATTAGACAAAACTTGATTGATTTGGCTACATCTTCACCAGAATCCAAATTGAGAAGTGGAAGTGCATACGTGATTGTACAAATAGCTTCTGCAGACTATCCAGATGAATGGCCAGAGCTCTTGAATAAATTATACGCTGCTGCCACTAACCAGAACGACGAGATTGCTACTATTGGTGGCCTTACCGTATTGAACGATTTGTTCGATGATTTGATCAATGAGGACCAGTTCTGGGAGGGCGGAGTCGGTGCCGAGATCACCAGACACCTTATAGCATTGTTGCATAGTGACAACTTGAGAGCAGAAACAAAGACAATTGCCATGAAATTATACCAAAGCGTAATTTCTACATTGGAGAGCCCAGAAGCCTACAGCACAGAAGAAAGAAAGCAATACGCTCTTCATCACATCAGCAGCAATATTCCAGTATTTGTAGACCTCTTGCAGAAGTCTTTAGAAAGCACCAAGAAGACCAGTGAGGAGGTTTTCCTTAATGAATTAAACTATAGATCATACATATACAAGGTGTTGACTTCGTTTATCGGCAACTTCAATAAAAAGATTCAGCCAGAGATCAAAAGAAACGTCTTATCGATTGCTTTGGAGGATTTAGGATTGATCTCTCACGTCTACAAGCAGTTGATAGTAGACGATAATACGACTATGAGCGTGCATACCACACCAGAGTTGGATGAACCAGCCAGGGTCTTCAATAACCTTATCAGTGATTTACTCCTGACAATATCATCTATCCAACATAGCTTGTCTATAAAGTCAGTACTGCCCTTACTTTCCCAAGTATTTGTCTCCAACTTGATCAATGTTTCCATAATTCCTAAGGAAACCATCGAAGAATACGAGGCTGATATTAACACCTATGTTACCGACATTACATCACTTTCTTCTGCAGTTTCTGTAAGAGACTCTGTCAACGAGTTGTTATCAGAGATAAATACCGAAGATGCAAAAGAAATTTTCAATGAAATCTTCCAGTTTATTTCCAGAGGGGAATCTGTTCAAGATTGGAGAATTAAAGAGGCATATTTGTTTATTGCGGAGAGTTTGTTCCTGAATGATGATGCCGAATTAGTAGATCAAAGTACTTCACTCACGGGATTGTTAACCTCTATTACGTCTAACATTTCGTACGAGGATTTCTTAGTTACTTCAAGATGTTTTCTTCTCCTCCCTAAGTTCTTCGAGAAATTTGAAGGTACTTTATCCATCAAGACTTTTGGAATCAAGGCATTTACGGACATGGTTCTTTTTGCATCACAACTAACGGGAAATGAATCCTCAAATTTCATCAAGTTCAGTGCCCTTATCAGTTGCACGTACTATCAGCATTTGTTCAATGTTGCGGAGAATTTGGATCAAGAAAAGAGAAGGGAAATTCAGATAAACATTTTCAAGTTGTCTTATTCCCTAATTGAAGAAAGTGAGGAAGATGGCTTACCTCCACTTTTGGAAGCAATAACTTTCGCTATAGACATAGACCCATTACAGGCCTCCACTATCAACATTGGTGATGGGGTAAATGTTATTGATATAATTTTCAGAATTACCTTTAAAGATCCAGCAAATATTCAATTAATCGTTAATAGTACGGAGAGTTTAAGTTCCTTACTCAACAAGATCTCCATACAAGACTACATGGTAAGTTGTGAAAAATCGTTACCTTTCATTTTCAACATAATGAACGCTGAGATTGCAAAGGGCACCGTGGAGTACAACCCCGAGTTATATCTTTCATTGGAGTTGTTAAGTATCATTATTGGTTCAGTACCAGAATCGGAGGTTGGATTACCATCTCAAATTTTCTCCTATGCATTCCCAGCTTTGAAGAAGTTAATTCTTTTGACTGGAGACAATCAAATTTTGCAAAGTGCTGGTGAGGTGTTTAACAATCTCTTGAAGCGTGCGTCAAAACTCTTTCTTGACTATGTTGATCCAGATACGAAAGAATCTGGCGTGGATTCTTTGTTAACAATCATTTACAAATTCCTATCCCCAGAATTATCAGATAGTGCGGCTAACAACTGTGGCACGATTATACTCTCTTTCATCACCCAATTCCAATCATACCTAACTAGCGATTTTATGTCGCAGATCCTTGAAGCTACGGTCAAGAGATTATTAATCGCATCCGAAGCAGTAACAATTGAGAATTTGATTATGGTATTTTGCCAATTAGTCTTGAATTCCACAGCTGATATGATCAACTTTTTGGATGGAAGCATTCATTTGCCAGATCCTAAATCCGGAGTACCGAAAACTGGGCTTGAGCTTATTCTTCCGATTTGGTTTGAATCTTTCGAAGTCACCAGAGGGTATGAAAAGATCAAGCAAAATGCTTTGGCTTTAGGTAAAATCTTTTCCTTAGGCGACCAAAGAATTGAAAACATGGTGGTTAATGGAGATATCATTCCCTACCAGGGAGATTTGATTATAACGAGATCCATGGCAAAGACCATGCCTGACCAGTTCACGCAAGTTCCAGCATCTCTCAAGATTCTCAAGCTCTTAGTTGGAGAGTTAGACTTCCAATGCCAGCAGCCTAATGCTGACGATTACCTTCCGGACGTAGTCGAGGGCGAGGGCGAGGGCGATGCTGGAGGTGACGAAGGATGGGAGGACATGGATGATATTGGAGTACCCAATTTCGAAAAGTTGAAATCGTATGTCGATTCAGACAACGAAGACGATGACTACGAAGACCAGAAGGGAGACGAGGGCCTCAAGAACATACTCGTTCAGTTTTTCAAGGAATGCACAGGTAAAAACTTGGGCCATTTCCAGAAGTTCTACGAGTTGTTAAGTGATGATGAGAAGAAGATCATCTCTGAAAATGTAATTTTTTGAAATCGATAAATGTCATATGGATACTAATTAGTCAATAAACAGGCGCCAGCATATACGATAAGAGAAATAGAGAGGAATCACATCGAACAATTATAGACATAGACACAGACCAACATGACAATGTGTACGAACAGGCACTCCCTTAGACTCACAATCACACTCGAATATACAAGCACATCACTTATCACATCTCTTCTATAGCTCACAACATTAATGGCCGCAAAAAAAGTCTAGTTCCGATGCTGCATTTGTCAAAATTTTTAATCACACACGTGATTTTCTTGAAAAAAATTAGTCGGAATTGAGATGCGATGGTATACAAATGAAGCATTGATTTCGTTATATTTTTAAATATATATTTGGAAGAGTACAAGGCTGGAGTTACTTAGAAGATTCAGAAAGTCAACGGATGTATTAATGAGCATAAATATCATTCGAAATTATTCAGTAGTTTTTAGAAACAATATCGCGGGCCCTCTCAAATTTGCTTCCTTGAAGAATATAGACAAACTACAACAATCCATAGCTATGACTTTCGACACAAAAGTGTTGCATGTAAATAAGGACAGCATCATCTTCAATAAGGAAGATGCTCTTCCTTTAATTACTGACAAGAAGACTGAGGAAAATCTCCAAATTGCAGCCAAAGAGCTAGTAGAAACTACAAACTGTGTAGGGTTCCCTACAGAGACCGTCTATGGTTTGGCCGGTTCAGCATTAAATGACGAGTCCGTCCAATCTATATATAAAGCAAAGAATAGACCATCAGATAACCCCTTAATTGTTCATATTTCTTCCATAGATCAGTTAAAGAGGAAAATCCTTCCAAAAGATTACGAAATACCAAAAGTATACGAAAAGTTGCTTGACAGGTTCTGGCCCGGACCACTTACCATATTGTTACCGATTCATGATGATTCTCCAGTATCTAAATTGGTGACGGCTGGCCAAAATACCTTTGCTGTCAGAATGCCCGCACATCCCGTTGCTCGTGCATTAATCGCTATTAGCGATACTCCCTTAGCTGCTCCTTCTGCCAATGCTTCCACAAGACCAAGTCCTACTCTAGCAGAGCACGTATTCCATGATTTGCATGGAAGAATACCATATATTTTGGATGGAGGTGCATGTGATGTGGGGGTAGAATCCACAGTTATAGATGGTCTTGCCAGTCCACCAATGTTGTTAAGGCCAGGAGGTGTTTCGGTAGAGGAAATCAAGACTACCGGAGGAAAAGAATGGGAGAATGTAGTACTTGCAAAGAAAACTGCAGGAAAAATGGAAGCGGTCAGGACTCCAGGCATGAAATACAGACATTACTCGCCAACAGCCAAAGTGGTACTTTTCATCAACTGCGATGACGGCAAGGGAGCCGTTAAGGAGTATTTGAAGAAGAACGAAATTGATCTGGCCCAAACAAAGATAGCATTATTAAAATCAAGGGCTTTTGAAGGTGCAAAACAAATAGACGAGAACATAGACATAGAAAGGGATTTAGGATCTACAGGATCTGATATTTCCCGAAATCTTTTCAAATTATTGAGAGAAGTAGACGAAATGGGAGTTGATTTGATTATAGTTGAGGGAATAGACGAGTCCAACGAAGGGTTGGCGGTGATGAACAGACTCAGCAAGGCCGCATTGGAGACAGTCAATGGGGCTGTAGCCAATGGGCATAGTTAATAGATATTGAGAGGCATGTACAGTAAAGGTAACGTTCCTGTAAATACTAGCATTTAGTGATCGTTATTTTAGCATAATGAAATATAGATCGAGAGATTAAGATATGATAAGTTTCAGAGACGAGTGTGAATATCGTACTTCATTTGTTGTCATATTGTAGATTTTCATATGTAGAATCCTTTTCTTTCTTATACAATTACGGCAATAATAAACCTACATAAATGCTGCAACTCCATGCATAATATGAGGTAGCGAGGAATTCCTTATAACTACGAAGCCTATTCCTCTTCCGAGAGCAAATTTATGTAATACCCCCTTTTTGTTAGATTCCACCATTAGGTAATACCCTCCAGGGTACTCTAATATCCTATTTATATATACATACAAATCATATCTACCCTCGCGGCCAACTGGCTTCCATAGACCGGCGTCCACTTCGTGCTGCTGCTGCTGCTGCAAAATACAACTCCGTAAATACAACTCCGTGTGAGCTTATCTCTAAATCGAGCACGTCCCGAAAATGGCACAAATTTCCGATAAGCCCTAAATTAGGGTGTTGTGTTAGTAGAAGTCTAAATGAAAAACAGCACAGAGGTTGCTGCTTAGTAATCACCAGTTAAGCTGAAGTTTGCGTTTACACTTGCCAGGGCATGAGTCTATTATGTCGAGGACGAGGGAGGGGTATCGTTTGAAGAAGAAAATAAGAACAGGCGGAGGAGCGAGTTCATGTTTCGCAGTCGTCCGAGTCGGCCAACTTACTAGAATTGGGAAGTCTCCCATAAAGTACCAAGTGGGCTATTTGCATGTATGAATTTTTGTTTTTATATCTGTCTAGTAGTACCGTGTTCTATGCCTATACCTATTTACTGAAGATATACAGGCGGCGCATGCCCAGCTTAAATTGTGTCGCTATTTTCTCAGCAATCGCTATTGTTTTTCTCGCTGGCTCCATTAGTCTACCCAGACTGTCTCAAAAAAGAGCCCAATGTCTCTATCTCCACTTGCAAATCTGCGTCTCTGTTTGCACCTTCTCCCCGAAAGCTCCTCTGCGCGGAGTCGATAAAAGCCCCCTAAAATTCCGTGAATACGGTGAAAACTGCAAATACAGTGCAACAGAAACACTAAACGGTAATCAACAATATTCAACAGGAATCAACAGAAACACAAAACAGTACGAACCAGTGCCACTCCTGCTTTAATTGTCAATAATGGGTTCTATTACGCTGCGTGCCACTTACCCTCCACCACATCTCTCGGTATTCGATACCCATATTTCTCGGACTCTCCATTTCGCACTAATCTACACTATTCTACCCACTCTCTACACACTTCCCGCTACCTCATCCCCCTGCATCTCCCGCCGTCCCTCACTAACCTAACTAGCCCTCACTAAAATCCTCTACCCACTCGCACCAAACTGCAAACTCCCGTCCCCTGCTCTCACTAAATCACTATTGTTTGGCCGCCCAAACTGTAAACGACACGTAAAGTAAAAAATTTCAACAGACGCTTCAAGAAATGGCTTTGGTGAGAGGTTCAGTATCAGCTTCTTCTTGCGTTAAAGGGAGGCAATTAACACGTTCGTGACAGCTGCTAGTATCCAAAAAGCTGGAATCGGATCCCATTTCGCTCGCATAGTCTTCCGCCAAGAACCGGTCTTCTATACCTTGTAATAGATCAATTCATTGGCTGTCTGTGACCTGTCAGATTCACCATTTCCCATTACTGTCAGATCGCCGAGCTATAGCATTAGCAAATCGACCAACAGCTGATCTAGATCTGCTTATCAACTCATCGGAGTGTATTTCAGCTTCCAGAGCCGTGTTTCATCAGCAAGACGCGATCTAACCTGGCCAAATCACTTATCTTAGCCAACTGTCATATCTTGATTGATTATCTGTATATCGGCAACATCACAGCCACGTTAGAATTCTAAGCATTCGCTGGAAAAGCCACCTCACGTATCATATTATCTCATCTGTTGATCTCATAGTGTCATTCACAACTTCACAACTAGACGTACCATTTAATAGGTGCATTAAGGGTCTATATTAACTTATTCAAACCTCCTTCATTGCTTTTCAACCACAAAAACCTTGCATTCTCAAGTCTTCTTCAATAGTCACCATAATGACTTCTGATAATCCATTCGAGGACAAGTCAAACACTGCTCCTCCAGCCCGCTCGTCCTCTCCGTCTATACGGTATGCACAAAAGTCCGCCGAGGACACTGCAGATGAACTCCAGACGAACTTGATCACAGGGTTGTCTAATAGTCAAGATATATTGAACAGGAGATCTCTCCACGGTATCAATGAGCTCTCCAGTGATGAAGAAGAGTCTCTCTTCTTGAAATTTCTCAGCAATTTCTACGGAGATCCTCTTATCTTACTTTTGATCGGTTCTGCCGTAATCAGTTTCTGGATGGGTAACGTCGACGATGCCGTGTCAATTACGTTGGCCATCACTATAGTTGTTACAGTAGGATTCGTCCAAGAGTATAGATCTGAAAAGTCATTAGAAGCATTGAACAAGTTAGTCCCAGCTGAGGCTAAATTAACCAGAAATGGCAGCACTTCTACTGTGTTAGCTTCCACTCTTGTTCCAGGCGACTTGGTACACTTTATTCAAGGTGACAGAATTCCTGCCGACGTTAGACTTACAGAGGCCGTGTATTTGAGCATTGATGAAAGTAATTTAACAGGAGAGAACAGACCAGTAAAGAAAACCGTTGAACCTATCAGTTTTTCTGGTAATGATGTTCCACCTGTTACAACCAGAAATTCTATTGCATTCATGGGAACACTCGTACGTGATGGTCATGGAAGTGGTATTGTAGTTGCGACTGGTGCAAAGACAGAGTTCGGTGCTGTTTTTGAGATGATGTCCGAGATCGAGAAGCCAAAAACTCCATTGCAGCAAGCCATGGATAAGTTGGGCAAGGAATTGTCCATTTTTAGTTTTGCTGTCATTGGTGTTATCTGCTTAATTGGAATCTTCCAGGGCCGTTCATGGTTAGACATGTTCCAGATCTCTGTTTCATTAGCCGTCGCAGCAATTCCAGAGGGTTTGCCAATTATTGTCACTGTTACTTTAGCCTTGGGAGTCTTAAGAATGGCTCGTCATAAAGCTATTGTAAGAAGATTACCTAGTGTTGAAACTTTAGGTAGTGTCAATGTTATCTGTTCAGACAAAACTGGAACTTTGACCCAGAACCACATGACTGTTACTAAAATTTGGTCCGCTGACTTCAAGGGTAGCTTCAATAGCCCTTTCTTAGTCGTTGAAAAATTAGATGACAACAAATTGCACCACCAACTTACCAAGAACATGCACATGATCTTAGAAACTGGTAACATCGTTAACAATGCCAGATACTCCAACGAGAATGAAAAGTACGTCGGAAACCCTAGTGATATCGCACTCGTTGAATGTTTACCGCACTTTGGCTTAGAAGATATTAGAGGTACCAAAGAGAGGTTGTATGAATTGCCCTTCTCATCCAATAGAAAATACATGGCTGTATGTGTGCATAGCGGAAACATGGATAAAAGTGAAACATTTGCCAAAGGTGCATCTGAAAAAATTATTGGACTCTGTACCAAATATTATGATGAAAGCAGTGAAATCAAACCACTCACTGATGACGTCAAGAAGAGTATTTCTGAGAAGGCACATTTACTAGCTAATGATGGTTTAAGAGTTTTAGGTTTCGCCAGAGGTAACAAGAAGTACATTAATGAGAAAGACGAACACAATGAACCTTCTGAGCTTGTTTTCTGTGGCTTAATTGGTATGAAAGACCCACCTAGACCCAACGTTGCCAGATCCATTGCTTTATTAATGAAAGGAGGGGTACATGTGATTATGATCACCGGAGACTCCCCAACTACAGCTGTGAACATTGCCAAGCAAATCGGTATGCCTATTGTAGGAGACGGATCTGTCATGACAGGTGACCAATTAGAATCATTAAGTGAACAAGCACTCGCAGAAGCCATCCACAACGTTTCTGTGTTTGCAAGAACTACACCAGAACACAAAGTAACTATTGTGAAGGCATTGCAGAGAAGAGGAGACATTGTGGCTATGACTGGTGATGGTGTCAACGATGCTCCAGCATTGAAGTTGGCAGACATTGGCATTGCCATGGGTAAGCACGGTACAGATGTAGCCAAGGAGGCTGCAGACATGGTTTTAACTGACGATGATTTCTCTACTATCTTGAACGCTATTGAGGAAGGTAAGGGTATCTTCTACAACATCCAGAACTTCATTACTTTCCAATTGTCTACCTCGATTGCAGCATTGACATTAATCGCATTGGCCACCTTCTTTGGATTGCCAAACCCATTGAATGCCATGCAAATCTTATGGATCAACATCTTAATGGATGGACCACCAGCACAGTCACTTGGTGTTGAGCCAGTTGATCACGAAGTAATGAACAAACCGCCAAGAAAACGTAACGACAAAATCTTGACTGAACAACTTATTAGAAGAGTTTTGCAGTCCGCAGCAATGATCATTTTGGGTACTTTGTATATATTTATCAAAGAGATGACAGACAATGAAGTTACTGCCAGAGATACTACAATGACCTTCACGTGTTTCGTTATGTATGACATGTTCAATGCATTGTCATGTCGTCATTACTCGAAATCAATTTTTGAAATAGGACTCAACAATCCAATGTTCAACTTTGCCGTTGCTGGATCATTGATTGGACAATTCTGTGCTATTTATGTTCCATTTTTCCAAGCAATTTTCCAAACAGAGGCCTTGTACTTGAGCGATATTATCCACTTATTGTTCTTGACAAGCACCGTTTTCATTGCTGATGAAATCAGAAAATACTTACTTAGACGTAAAAATGTTTTCAGTGGCGTGGGCTACGGTGTATAATTTCATCATCGCTAATATCCCGACTTATGAGGCAGAGGATGTGGCTGACAAGAGTCAGGGACCGAATACTTGTAGAATAGAGCAGGAAGTGCACCGGATCAACCAGGTGTCTTCATTTTTACTTTCTTATAGATTGTTTAATTACAAATACAAAATAATGATATGAGTAAAATGTAAAAGAGGAGGAAACATATGTACCCCTATAGCTGTGACATGAACCAAGAGATCCCCTTGAAATCGTGACGTATACTTCATAAAATAGAAGGTATGGGACTTGAATTGATAGAGTTTCCAACAAAATAAAAGGGGTACAGCGCCACTTGTAGCCAGTTTCCTATTGTAGGTACAAGTGTAAGCACACCAAGATAAAGGAAAACAGCACTGTAATACCGAAACAAAATGCTTCTCCAAAGCTCGTTAGGAGATAACATCCGAGGTGCAAACCACACGGCCACAGTTGAATCTGGCTATAAGCCCGAAACTAGGCTCCAATATCATATAAAACCGAAGACCTGGTCACTCTATCGTAGTCATACGCCTAGTAATAGGAGTCAAAACAAACCGAAGTCATAACCTCTATGACTCGTGTATGACTCGTCTTATCACGAGTGCGCAATTCACTGATATGCGCCCCAGTTCGGTAAAAGATAACATAAAAAATATCCCTGTGAGGGAACGGCTCCATAGAATTCTGTCCTGGGCCGAAATAGCATATACACATATATGGCAGGAATACACAGTTGTGATAATTTAAAGTTTTGAAGCATGTGTAATCCTCCTATACGTGTGTCACGAAAATTCCAGGGGGAAAGGTTGCCAGCACATTTGAGGTTGTGTGATGTGTTCGACTGGGTTCTTTTGAGACCGTGACCTCCTTAAATGCATCAAACTGAAATTCAAGGATTAAAGTTTAGAGGCAACTGAACTGGTATAGGTGTCATTTTTGGTGTAATATTCATATAAAGAGCTCTTCAATTCTCTAATACGAAAATGATGTAAATTAACCATTAGAACAATAACCCCCATTCTAAACAAATTCACTATGTACCACAATATAACTTTCAATATCTTTGGTTGCAATATTGCTTTTGGTGTCTCTGATACTAGCAGTGATCGTCTAGTCAAAGTGAAAGAGACTGATTTCACTCAATTAGATGGTGAATTGGAGGTTCCATCCACAGTTGAAGGTGTCGCTTACGTCTACGACAGAGATGGAACCTTTTCTACTGCCAGTGACAAATCAGATACTGATAAACTGGCAACAAAGGTAGTTGCACCACATCGCAAGGTTAAGCTTAATTTACCTGAAGATTCCTTCGTGACTTTACAACAAGTTAGGATCCACTCGAATGGCGCTGTTGATTTGTACTACAAGAAGAAGTTGTGGTCCTATGGAAAGGTCTTTGCTGTTAGTGCTGAGGGCTGGACCAACAACCAAGCTGGCATGATTAACACTGTCGTTTAAGCAACTATCATAATTGCTACGACAATCTCATATCATTTCATTTATGATCCTCTGAAGTAGTCCTTTATAATGTCCTGTTTCTTCTTAAGAAATCACACGTTTCCAATCGTCTGATTTTAACTACTTTATTTGAGTTTAGTATATAGCCGAATATAAATTACAGAAAACCCAAGCTCCTGCTAACTCACCTTACAATGGACTCATTCTCTTCTGCCTTGTTATCGCTCAACAAAGCCCACTGAACATATTATTTAGATCCCTAACGAATTGTCTTATCGTCAGATCAAACCAGAACATCGTATCACTCTTTGTAACAGGGAATAAGAATGTGCGGGGTTTGACTGCAAAATCTTAACTTGGACTTTCAAATAGGGACCATGGACCATCAAGACTGGCCGTTCTGTTCAAGCTCCAAAAGTGCTACGTTGGGCTATTCCAACGTGACCCTGGATCTCATCTTTTCATCGCGACAGCTGACATAGGACTCACTGACCCCTGCTAGACGAAGCTGCCATTTTTCAGATTTTGCGGCATTTACGTCATTGGTGCTTTCGCAACCTCAAAGAGAAGCACGTCAAATTCTGTAAACGTATTTTAACTGGGCCAACTATATACGTCATTTTCCAGCAGTGACCCCCCACGATAGGGTGTCCCGGCATTCCAAATAAAGCTAAACTCCTTGTTTTCTTGATTCACGAACCTCTCATGTCTCCAACTTATGTTGCAAGAAATGACTCTGATTGGACTTCGCTCAAACTCCGCCAGGCTTACGAAGCTTTCCGCGTGAAAAAATGCATCACCGGAAAACACAAAACTACGCCGTTCTAGCCTTTTGAGGTAGTTTGAGGAATACTTTAAAGAGGTAAGCGAATATGATATTCTCTCAGATTAGTAATTATAGCCTAGGAAGAAACTTCGACGGGCTATGAAAAACTTATAAGTACTACTAAATTTAACAATATTTAATCCATCAGTCAGGTAAAACACAAAAACAGCTTACATCGTTCGCTATACAAAACCATCACCAGAAACCTGGGGAAATTTATGTACTTGACAATACGACCAATTAAAGCTATACACATCACACAAACGCAATAAAAAACTAATAAAATGGTGTTCAAATTCACTATAGATAATGTGCTCAACAAGTATATACCGGAGAACAAACTCCAGAGGTTGCCTCCTTACATCGCCAGGTTTCTAGGTGCTCACAGCCCTCCACCTAGAGCTGATTATTTTATATGGTTAGAAACGTTAATTGGTACCTTTGCTGGCCTTTCATTGTTAGAGGGAATATTCAAGAGTCATACAGTGTTTACAGCGCACAATGCTCCTATGATCATTGCCAGTTATGGAGCTTCAGCCATTCTTTGCTTCAACGCATCTCAAGCTCCACTAGCCCAACCAAGAAGTGTTTTCTTCGGACACTTCTTGTCCTCACTCATTGGGATTTGTATCCAGAAGTTGTTTCTGTTAAGCCTGGGAGGACGTGACCATTATTGGGCAAGTGGATCACTCAGTGTCGCTATTGCCTCGGTAGTGATGTCCATATGTAACTGTGTTCATCCTCCAGCTGGAGCCTCCGCATTGTTACCTTCCATTGATGATAGTATCAGAAGCATGAGTTGGTGGTACTTACCAGTGCAAATAATCTCGTCTTTATTGATCATCAGTGTGGCCTGTATCACTGGTAACATCGTGAGAAGTTACCCCGTCTACTGGTGGACTCCTGCTCCGTTGGGAAAGAAACCAGTAGAACCACCTAAAGTGGTTGAGAAGGTTGAAGTCGAAAGCACTTCGGACGATGATGCCATCGAAGGAATTACGTATATTCCAAACTTGACTACCATTCAGATCTCTGCTGACGAGATCTTAGTTCCAGAAAACCTTAGTATCAATGAAATCGATGTTGAATGGATCGACGGACTTAGGCTCAAGTTACGTAAATTGTCTGAGCAAGGTACAAGAAGTCCAGTATGAGATAGCATAGCGAACAAGAGATGAAGAGAAATCGGATTCTCTGTTAACACTCCACCTGCATTACAAAGATAGAAGTCGTTGGGAGACAATGACTCTCAATTGCACTAAGGCGACCGCCTTCACCTAGAATTTCATTTCCTTCCCTAATTCCATAACGTTTATTTATTTAATTTAATGTCTGATTAATATAATTACAAGATTTTGATTTCATTTATTCGTAGTTATCATTGAATGGCTTTTTATGACCTCGATGTCCGCACAGAATGTAAATTGGAATTTCTACGAAGAATCACACGCATTCGTCTTTAGCATCCCCTATTGGCTTGCGATCTCCTCTAGAGTGACAACTCCCTTGAAGTCTGGATTCTCGATTTTCTCGTATATCAGTCTGGCTACCTGTGTCGTTGAAACTGGTGGTCTCACTTGCTTGTTCAAAAATGTAATCCGGTCTCCAAGAATGAACTCCTTCGTACCGTAGCCTAGCTTCAATAACTTGGCCAAAATATCTCTGTTGTCCATGCCCCCATCGTGACTATCGTCGTACATAAAACTAGGTCTCATCAAGATGGATCTCAACCCCTTTTTGCACGACAATTCGAACTCTGCTTCCCTCTTCGTAGTCAAGTAGTCTTCCGGTACTATGGGGAATTGCTGATCTGCTGATATATACACATAAGTAGGATTTTCCTTCTGATGTTCCAAGAAGTTGTCAGCCAAAAGCACAGCGGAGTCTCGCTGGATAGCCTCGTATGTGTTAGTTTCGTTTTTATCCATGGGGTTGGATCCTTTTAGCGAAGTAGCAAAGTTCTGGATATCATTGAGGAAATTGAAGTTGGAGTTCATACTACGCTTATACGATGGGTTTTCGAAGAGAAGACCGATGGAATGCACCACGGTTCCAAACTCGGCGAGTTTCGGCGTGTAACTCTTGGGATCAAAGATATCCACCGGTTCCCAATTGACTTTGGTGATCCATGGCTGGTGGATCACGGCTTGTGGAGGTTCTCCAGATCTCGAGAATGCAGTAACTTGGTAGCCTTTCTGAACACCCACCTCACAGATTTTCCTTCCGAGGAACCCGCTTCCTCCAAAAACCGCGATAGACTTGGCTACAGACATGATTCAAGTGAGATAACTCTGGAATTGACTCGATTCAAGCGTTGTGGTATGTATTAGACGCCGTCTCACAAGTCTTCGTTGAGGAAGAAGAGTACTACCAATTTAGCCTAATTCACTCTCGCAAGCAAAAATGCTACACCTTTTTTCGTGGAGGACGAAAAGGGCAATAATGCGGGATTGGTTGCGACTGCGAAAAATGGTGGTGTGATGATTACTGTTTTAGCGAGAGAGGGTAGTGGGAGAGGTGAAATTTTTGAAGTTCAGCTTATGATGTGGTAGAGAGTGAGGGTGTGAGGGTGTACGGGAAGCGTCAGACGGGTGTAAATGCGGTGTAGGAGGAAATAAAGCTTACGATTAGAAATGTGGTCTGCAGTATTGGTTGAATAAACTGAAACGGAATAGCTCAATGGAAAGAAGTTATAGATTGTACTATTTTCCGCATTAGTTTGTTGCGGCATGGCAATATGGTGAGTGTAGAAATTGTATAAACCGCGCTGGAAAATCTTTCTACAAGGTATATAAATTGAACGGATTAAACTTTATTAATGGTGTGTATTATAATGCATTATATAACTTAACCGGAAACCAAACGAAAGGGCAAAAAAAGAAACCTTTCAATGCAGAAATATCAATTTATGGATAGCAGTGAATTGAATGCGAAAACTACCTCCATGACCAATGTCCCAATAGGACTAGTTGCTATCACCGAACTTCTTTCTGAACATAACATATTCTTCATCCTCAACCGTCTCAAGCGATGGATGCTTGTGTAAGTTATGAACAGCCTCAGATTCCTCGGCCTTTTGCTTGTTCAATTTTGGTGATGATTCTGGGGAAGATGGTTCAGTCTCTGCTTCAGAGCTGATAGACTCATTATCAGATTCTTGCTGTTGCTGTTGTTGTTGCTGCTGTTGTTGTTGTTGTTGTTGTTGTTGTTGACGTGGGGAAGAAGAATTTCTGGAAGGCTCCTGTGCATATTGGAATCCTGAGTGAGCCATATAGCCTCCGAATAATTGTTGCAAGAATTCTTGTTGCTTTCTAACCATCTCCTCGTAATTCTTTTTCTTCTCTTCTTCTCTTGCTCTGACTTGTTCTTCGTATTTGGCTCTTTCTTCAGCCTGTCTCTTGATTTCGGCTGCTCTTTTAGCTTCGGCTACTCTAGCGGCCTCGGCCCTTCTCATCTGTTCAGCTACTCTTGCCTCTTCAGCTCTTCTCTGTTGCTCGGCTCTTCTCTCTTCTTCGGCTCTTCTCTCTTCTTCGGCTCTTCTCCTCACTTCAGCCTCTCTTCTTGCTCTTTCGGCTGCAACTCTTCTGGCCTTCTCCTCTTCTTCTCTTCTGACTTGCTTAGCCTTCAATTGAGCTTCCTTGGCTTGTTTGATAGCTTCTCTTCTAACCCTTTCTTGAGCGTCAGCTTGAGCTTTCTCCTCAGCTTTTGATCTTTGCAATTCCTGGGAATTCTGGGCTGCCTGTGGTTGTGCGCAACCAAAAGGGAAGAGAAGTAAGGAAGCGAGATCGTCAGCACTATTGGAGTGACAAACTTGTTCTCTCTTCGGAATATTCAAAACCAAGATGTTCTCTTGCTTATACCATTCCCAGTTAATTTCATTGACATTGATGTCTTGTTCTCTGAATTGGAAGGTCTTTTTGAACTGATCCTTTGCCGATTGCAAAACGACATTGATCAATTGAGGTTGTTGAGGGTACTGTTTGGTAACCTTAACAGCCTTCACTTCGTAGTTGTTGAAATCTCCAGTCTCCTTGTATATTTGAACCTGGAATTCTTCTTCTGTTTCTATTTTCTTGAGTATCTTAGGCTTCGACTGCTCGTGGAACTGCTGACTCTGAGTACCATTTAAGAGGTTAATCAACGAATCGAAGTCATAACCACCTTGTTGCTGTGGATAGAATGGATTGATTGCAAACATTGTATGTATTAGTGTTTTGTAGTTGTAGTAGTATTTTACTTGATGAAGTAGAATGATAAGCTCTGAACTAGATACTTCAAAATTAAGAAATTAACTGTGTCATTTATACCTCTCCAGAGATATCATGATTTTGCCTCTGCGATTTTGCATCCACTGCTAGAATATGCTAGAAGCATTTCCGTTTCTGGAAAGTCATGGAACTTTCTGGAACACTCTAGTCAGTGTACAGGAACTTACTACAAAGTGCGGACTATCCATGACTTTCTGCTTACAATTTGGTGATGGGTGCAATTTGTCATGCTTCATATGCAGTGAATGATCAAATGGTGATATTAGTAGAGGGAAGACTCCATAACGGACATAATGGCCATATCGGCTAGGCGTTAGTCCGGAGGAAGGGTGTGATCTAGTGTTAGTATGGTTTACGAAGGAGCTGTATATTTGTCTGAATATACGAGTAATAGTGTGTTAAGCTTAGGCAGCAGTAGTTAAGAGTGCATAATTTCTATTGACTAGTTGATTGCATAATGGTATCGATGGTAGCGGTGGAAGCTGGTAATACTTTAATTCTATGTAATTGTGTCTAACAGAGTCTGCAGTCTTTTCAAAAAAAGGTTCATACTACTATGAACAGAAAAGCCGCTGTTAATGCCTCCAAGGAGGCAATTTAATTCCGAAGATATTTGAATTTCATGATTCTAGCATGGAATTAGTAATGGCGTATCAAGCTTTATCGCCGCAGCAGGAAGTCTAAGAGAACGGCCAGCGTGTGTTAAAGCTATCGCATAAGGCGACTAGCTCCATGCAAAGATCCCCAGTGCTCCACTAGCATAATGGAATGTCAAATAATGGAGTGGTTGGATGATTGAGCTTACCTTGTAAGTCTACACAATCGGGATTCGGCCAGAAACTTCCAGATCAATGATACCCCTTGTCGCAAACACCCGCTAGGAAACATTGTACCCAGCTATGAATACCAACTAGAACACATTAAACCCATCCAGTATAATCTTACACAGCGACTATTTCCCAATTCTCGGCCATTCACTGTATGGTCACCGGCTGCAAATCGGCGATTTCTCAGTCACCTGCTGTACAGTCCACATTCAGCACGGTAACCTAATGTCAAAATCTGTTGTCAACAACGAATTCTGCGACTTCACTTTCTCCTATGCCCCATTTCGCGCTTGCATCACTTCACTTTGCAACGTCACGGTCCGTCCGACCTGCAACCGACACTGGCTTCCACGCCAACGTAAAAGTCTGTGCCTCGATCCTATTGTTGCTCGGGACGTATGCAGTTTTCCGATATCACGGATCAAGCAATGAAGCAAGTATGGTTGCAGCTCACAATTAGCACGTCTCAGCACTGCCCTTGGTGAAGCAAGGTCTCATGGTGGCGGAGGGTGACATCGACAACTTCACGTTTTATGGGATGGAGCATGTATCCATGACAAATGTAGCTTTAGTTGGAAGGCGCGAAAATATTTACGTTCGTATTGTTTCGTACATTATTGTTTGACGAGCCCAACCGGGAGGGACCAGAGGAGCCGAGAACTTGAAATGAGACTGGCCGCCATATTTTCTGACAACTAAAGCGTTTCGACGGAATCCCATAGAACCCAAGCCACCAGAGCTCCTCTACTAGAACAGTAAATCCACAAGGCTCTTTTCTCCCCTTTTTTTGCACCATGTCCCAGGTCATTCCGCCGAGTTATTCATCTCCCCCATTCTCAAGGTACTCTTCGCTAAAATAACTGTCCTGCGTACCATGCACTTGTAAACACTCCTGCTGCATGGACCGTCTTCCTCTGCACCCGTGCCGCAGCACTAACTTGCACCGTTGGGCTATATTTAACCTGAGCCATTCCAGACCATCAACACCACCGACCCATGTGCACTCCCACAGCCCGTATTAAAATCTTTTCCTGTTAACAATGGCTTGGAGCAGCACCACCGTGCCTCGTAGACGAGTGCCGTTGACCAGAACCGTACCGAGCAAGACCACCAGATTGGCTATCTGGCAGAATACTGGCACCAGCTTGGGGGTGAAACCAGAGCACCTGTTCCACAATTACGGAAAATACAATCAAATAATCCCGTGGCGGCATGGTGACCATCCAGCCAACGCAAGACTTTTGAGTGATATTATCACACCGCGATAAAAATAACACCCATATAATTTCACTAAAGTAGCACCTCCAATGAATAATATTCTACGACCCGATGTAGTCCTGCTTAATTGTCGTCACAGTAAATCACAATACAGGTGTCCCTATTACGACGTTGCTAACCCCGTCTCTTAACTACTGCAATGTAGCACCACTTCGCATCATTTCCTCACCTGCCTAGATTAGTCCTAACATAGAATTCAGCCTCAATTCTTCAAACCTCAATCGACAATTTTTTTATTTTCGTCTTACTCATGCTGTGCATCATAATCTTCTTCCTCTACTAGTAATATTAAGAGGAGGATATTTTCATCCACTTCACATCTTCTCTCGTGATATCTTCCCAGTATTTCTTGTGTCCGCTCTTTTGGTATTCTTTCGTCCTTGTGTCTTCTGGCCGTCCAGTGTTACTCTCCCGTTTCACATACTAAGAATTTTTATTATACCGCTGGAACTTAAGATTTACGTTTTCTTCTCTTCTGTTCTCTCTCGTTCCTCCGATTCAGCCTAGAGCCAGATATCACCTTCGAGCTACCAGCATCATTCAACTTCGCTCGTTCTTCACCACTCAGAGTCTCTGCCGTATCCCAGCAAATCCTCGACCTCAACCGTCCACAAGTTCGTTCTTGCCCACATCACACCACCAGCCATGAAACCAGAATCCACTGGCTCTCAAGCCCGTCACCCAGTGCACCGCATCCACTTGCTCCGTTCCATCGTCCTCGTAGTGGCTCTCACAGTCGTCGGCTTGGTGACATTGAACTTACACTCGTCCATAAGCTTCTCATGTAATATGAAACATCATGGCGACTCCAAAACAACCGACATTCCTTATAACACCACCTCAGTGGTATCGCTCCAATCAGCACAGGCGTCGGTATTCGATGAGTCTATGATCGACGAGTCATTCCTCGACAAGTTGTTGCAATTCCCATTGGAAAAGTTGACAGGCTACAATGTCGCCCAGAACACCATGACTAAGGTCCACAAGAGAGCCGATGGTGACAATTCCAGTGTTGTTGGCTCCGATCCTTTCGGTGCTCCTTCCTCGATTGCTTCTTCCTTCGAAGCTCCAGGAGAAACCAGCTCTTCTTTTGATCAAGAGACCAGTTCTGCCGCAGAACCTCCTTTCGGTGAGACAAGTAGTAGCAGCACAGACTTCTTCCCTCCAACCAGCGAAACCAGCTCAGCTGCTACTTCAGAGACTCATTCAGAGACCACCTCGCTGGCCACATCATCCGAGCCAGCTGAGACTTCCAATGAACAGTCGTCATTTGCCCAAGAAACTGGGTCGGAAACGTCTCAAAACA
Source organism: Scheffersomyces insectosa (assembly GCA_030572575.1). Lineage (NCBI taxonomy): Eukaryota > Fungi > Ascomycota > Pichiomycetes > Serinales > Debaryomycetaceae > Scheffersomyces > Scheffersomyces insectosa. Next base: position 21,408 of record JAJMAO010000050.1, read on the forward strand.
ACGGAGACGACGAAACATCCAGTTCCTCGCCATCTCCTTCGGAGACTTCGAACAACACTCCTAGCGAGACTTCAAGCCATACTGACACAACTTCGAGGACTACTAATAGCCAGTCCGAAACTACATCTCATGTTGTGACAACCTTCAACTCTGTAGACAATGGAAGAACCATTGTGGTAACTCAAACTTCGATTGTCACCCACGATTCTCAGCCTTCTGCTGCAGATGATAAGAGTAGTGACAGCGACAACGGAGGATTGTCCCACACCAACAGAATCGTTGTTGGTGTAGTTGTCGGTATCGGTGGTTCCATTTTGGTGGGTCTCATCTCAGTATTGTTCTACTTGAAGAGAAGATCCAACAAAGATTACGGCAGTGGAGGCTGGACTTTCTGGAGAAAGAACGAGAAAGTCGGCAGCGAAGACTTCTTCAACGGTGAGTTGGGTGTCAGAGACAGAAATATCAACCAAGGTTCGAACTTCTAGAGATAAACGAGTCCCTAGCTCATACCACAAAAAAAACTACAAACACATCCTCATCCACCGAATTTGAAAAGTCAACTGAACAAGTCCTAATCTTATTCTCCACCAAAAAGTAATAATACGAATGGTTATTACACCTCCTTTTTTAATACCTCTTGTCCTCCGTACTTGGACCTTCATTTCTACTCTTATGATTTTCGGAAGTGGGCCCCTAGCCCCTTCAGGTCTCGCTTCGCTTCATTTGCCCAGCATATCTTCTTGCAACCAGAGAGTTCAAGATCCAGCATGCAGTTACCCCTTATGTTTATAGAGTTCTAGTTTATTCGTTAATTCATTTGTATTATTGTATAATAGTTTCACTGTAATGTATTGTACTTGAAAAACCATCACTATACACCGTTGCACAAACTTTGCAGCCTATCCGTATACGTCACGTGCACCCATATCGTAAATTTTGGCGCCAAAAACCATAACGCGTTTGGGTCTTCTGCCTTCCTTTAGCCGATGAAGAGTGGTGGAAGAGAGAGATACGGACTGTGGACTTGTAGTGATAGTATAGTAAGTATTTAGTTCCGTTCACTGTAGAATATGGAGTCGTATTCGCTATATCAACAAACGTCGTATGACGAAAATTACGCATACAAGTTCTTGCAGTTACCGGCTGATCTTCTAGCATACATCAAAGAGAATGAAAATCAAGAGTTGGTGATAAAGTCATCAACAACAAACTCGGCGCAGCTTGTAGTATGCTCAGCGAAAAAGACGTGGAAAATGAGGCAAATGAACCATTCAAACTCGGTGCTTTTGATGGACAACGCTAATGTGGACCACCAGAACAAACCTATCAAGAGCATAGTGCCGAATCATGAAGTGAACCAGAAAAACAACTTGATCGGGTTCAGTGAAAGCACCTACGAGTACGAGTTGACAGATACGAAGGGTTCGATAGTGATAGACGATTTGCCAAGATACCACGGAGACGGGTTAAGTGATGCCACTAATAATACAAATGCCCGTAAGATCACATTGCTGGAGCTATTGGAAAACTCCCCGATCTCCACTGAAGAATTCTATAAAACATGGTACGAGCTCGGAGGCTGTGACATAGGGGGCCAAGTCTACATATTGTCCGTGGAATATATCACCGAGGTGTTATTTATACTTATCACCACTTTGATAAGCGAGGACTTCAACTACAAGTCGGATAATATCGACATGCACAAGCTAAGATCCACGATATCGAAACAGGAAGGTGCTATAGACGATTCAGTGTTGAACACTGTGGTTAATAAATTTTCTATCCCCAAGGAAAAGGGATTGCAATTAGACAATTTCAAGATAGCCAAATGGTTCGGAATCAACGAATTGTCCAAACACACCACCACCTTGGTTGATTCCAAGGAGTTTCTAATCCAATGGAAGTCGTCTCTTCCTACATTCTACAACGTTTCCTTGGACTTGCATTACTTAAGAGGGTACTATTGCGAGCCTATCGAGGACAGAGTACGCTTTGTCAAAGCTGAAGAGTTGTCTCCGAATTTGTCCATAAGATTCACACAGCTATTCCAATTGGATAAGCTGTGGAATTATGATGACTTTGTTCCATTCATCAAGGACTTTGTCCCTCACGGTGTAAAGGTAGACCTGATCATTCTTAAGTTTGGTAAGAAGAAAAGAGTAGGAAAGAACAAATTCGTAGTCACTCCAAGACTGTAAATGTGGAAACTGCATAAGCTGCTATCATCGTAAATAAAAGTAGAGCTACAGGTACACCCATATAGATAAACAAATAATAAAAGGCTCGAACCACTTCCAAACCTCATCCACACAATATGATTCACTATGATTCAAAAACATGATTCTGAATCATCTTCACAAATAACACCGGTGCTACCATACGAGCAATGCCCGATTCTCGCGATTTCGAAGAACAAAATAAATTGCGATTGGAATTTTTCATTTCAACGGCTCTCGAGGACGCCATTAGATAGGAGATAATTCCATCATGGACAACCTGACGTTTGTGATATCGCTCATAGTAAGTTCTTAGAATGCCCCAAAATCATTGTCATTTTTTTTATTTCAAGTGCTAACGTTTTCTCGTTTAGAGCGGTGGTTGTGCCGGAACATCTACCGATTTGGCTTTCTTCCCAATCGATACCTTGAAAACAAGACTTCAAGCAAAAGGAGGTTTCTTCACGAACGGAGGATGGAGTGGTATTTATAAAGGTTTGGGATCGTGCGTGGTAGCCTCCGCGCCATCTGCTTCGTTGTTCTTTGTAACTTACGACTCAATGAAGGTGTACACCAAAGACACTTTACAGCCTACCCATAGTCATATGCTTTCTGCATCATGCGGTGAAATTGCAGCCTGCCTCGTGAGAGTACCGGGAGAAGTCATTAAGCAGAGAACCCAAACTGGTGTACTTGGTGTCAATGGAAAATCAACGTCTTGGTCGAACTTCTTATATTTGATCCAGAACAAATCGGGTGAGGGAGTCTTCAAAGGATTATACAGAGGTTGGAATACTACTATAATGAGAGAAATACCCTTTACCGTGATACAATTCCCACTTTATGAGTTCCTCAAGAAGAAATGGTCCGCAGCCGCAGGAGGAAAAGACCTTTCTTTAGTCAAGGGTGCGTTTTGTGGATCTATAGCTGGAGGTGTTGCAGCAGCTGCCACTACTCCACTTGATGTGATCAAGACCAGAATCATGCTTAATACTGAGAGAGTGAGTGTGGCCCATTTAGTAAAAACCATGGTCCAAGAGGAGGGCTATTCCGCTTTCTTGAGGGGTATAGGACCAAGAACATGTTGGATCAGTGCCGGAGGAGCCATTTTCTTGGGTTGTTACGAACTTGTACATACCACATTAACAGCCTACAATGAATCCAAGGGTACCCAACTCGTGTGAGGGTATTAACGCATAGCTCTCGGTTGAGGAGAGAGAGAAATCGGGACTGATACCGAGTTCATTGTCATTGCATCATTGCATGTTTTATTCATACTAATATAGATAGTTTTATAGATCTGCAGCTAGACAGTTTTATATAATCATTATGGATCAGTAGATTCTACTACACTGAAGTGATCCTCCCTGGTAGTTTAGGATATTTGTAGATTTGTAAGAGAAAAGAAAGAAAATAGATGTATTTTGACAAACTTTTCATAATAATTCTTACATGGCTCTGTAAACCAATACATAAACTTCAGCGGAACGATAGCTCATTTACATTTCAAAGCTTCTTTGGCATATTAGAAGGCTTATTTGGCATCTGAGCTTCAATTACAATACCATTGTCGCTTTCCACCGTTCTCCGCTTTACTAGGGTTAATTCCGTATTTCGTGAATTGCTGCGAAATTTAATGGCCTCGAAAATCAAACTCCGCCAGACAGCAAGGGGACGGTGTTAATGTGGCCAACAAGCACGAAAGAATTCTTCAACTCGATATCTTACCTCAACACGCCAAATGGGGAACAACCAGACAAACCAAGCTAAAGCAACTCCAAAACTCCCGGAGTCCACACTTCGTCTGTTACTCTACGGCTATCCAGAATCCCCCTCTGCTAACTGAGAATATCCAAAAGCCCGCACCCCGCTAACTCCACGAGTAAGAAAAGATCTCAGAAATGAGAGTCCACCACAGCAAGCTATCTCCATAGATGACCGTCGATTTCCGTGAAAAATACCCTAAACAAGTCCCAAAATCCTTACATTCGCCACATGAACCGTGTATACCCCCCTATCCACCATTTACCCACTCCGCGCCCAAAACCACAATCATACCTCCAGCCCGTCTACCTCTTTCACATCCTACCATCGCTCATAGTCCCCCAACTCCATCATCGGATTCGGCTCGGACCTCTCACCGACTTTCCTTCTCCTGCACGCAATCAAAACCCTCACCCTCACTGGAACATTCTTTTTTCTTGGGATGATTAATAATTTCACGCCTTCTGAAGTGACAGCTTAAAGTTATCTCTTTCATCACAGCAGATCAAAGTGATATAACGTTCGGTGATTTCATAATCTGATAGGTCCAATCCAGTCAAATAGCACTTGATTAGTCGTTGTCCCTTTTCCTCCGCGATTTTCATAGCCCGCAAATACATAATTGCTGACCCTATTCATCGCCGTGATGTTGTCCAACCAATTCAGAACTTTGGCAGTAAGAGCCACTAAGCGCTCAGCTTTGCCAGCTACCAGGACCGCCGTCGCTCAGGGCGTTCGTTCGCTCTCCAAATCGGCCGTGTCGAGCTTGGCCACAAACACAACCACAGGAGAACTCCATGTTTCGACCGCAGTCGATCCTCCAACCATTCCGCTGCCACCAGAAGGATCGTCCCTCTCGTTGAGAAATGCTTCAAGAAATGAATCCGAATTCGGTACCAGACCAATCTACTTGGACGTCCAGGCTACAACTCCAACCGATCCTCGTGTTCTTGACAAAATGTTGCAGTTCTACACGGGATTATATGGTAACCCCCATTCGTCTACCCACTCTTACGGTTGGGAAACAGACAAGGAAGTCGAAAAGGCTAGAGAGTACGTCGCTCAGGTCATCAAGGCCGACCCAAAGGAGATCATCTTTACATCTGGTGCCACTGAAACCAACAATATGGCTATCAAGGGTGTTCCAAGATTCTACAAAAAGACAAAAAAGCATATCATTACTACCCAAACCGAGCACAAGTGTGTCTTAGATTCGGCTAGACACATGCAAGATGAAGGATTCGATGTCACTTACTTACCAGTGGATGAGCACGGATTAATCAGCTTGGATTCTTTACGTAGCGCCATTCGTAAAGACACAATCTTAGTTTCTGTAATGGCAGTCAACAACGAGATTGGTGTCGTCCAACCCCTCAAGGAGATTGGTAAAATCTGTAGAGAGAACAAGATTTTCTTCCACACCGATGCCGCTCAGGCTTACGGTAAAATTGACATCGATGTCAACGAGATGAACATAGATTTGCTTTCCATCTCATCACACAAGATCTACGGCCCAATGGGAATTGGTGCCTGTTACATCAGAAGACGTCCAAGAGTTAGATTGGACCCAATAATCACCGGAGGTGGTCAAGAGAGAGGATTGAGATCTGGTACTTTGGCCCCACCTTTGGTAGCTGGATTTGGAGAAGCTGCCAGACTTATGTTGGAAGAACAGAAGGTATGTATACATTGATTATTAAGATTCAGATTTTCACATTGCGCCAAGGTTGAAGTAACACGAGGAGGAAACAACGATGCAGACAGTAAAAGCAACTAATCTCTTTAAGCTATTACAGAAGTTTGAATACTATTTATGCAAGGATCTGAGGTAGTGTTCGGGGAATATTAATTCGAAAATGCGTTTGAGGATCTGTATCAACACACATGACACCATGAATGGTGCTGATTTCTTTTTTAAGAATCTTTACTAACACCTTATAGGATGACAGGGAGCACATTTCTAGACTTTCTAACAAATTGAAGGAAGGCTTATTGTCAATTCCTTCTACTCAATTAAACGGTTCTCCAGACCCCGCATCCTCGTACCCAGGATGTGTTAACATTTCTTTTGCTTATATCGAAGGTGAATCTTTGTTGATGGCCTTGAAGGATATTGCTTTGTCTTCTGGATCTGCTTGCACTTCTGCATCCTTAGAACCATCTTACGTTTTGCATGCATTGGGAGCTGATGATGCTTTGGCTCACTCTTCCATTAGATTCGGTGTTGGTAGATTTACTACCGAAGCTGAGATCGATTACGTTATCAAGGCTATTCACGAGAGAGTAGATTTCTTGAGAAAGATGTCTCCATTATGGGAGATGGTCCAAGAGGGCATTGACTTGGATTCCATTGAATGGAGTGGTCATTAAAAGATAGGGCTACAACAAAGGGGAAGGAGATCATGAGCAGGGAAGATCAATTGTATTTAGGTATGACTTTGACGTTATGAATTCTAATATTTATTAGTTTATACAGTGTATATGTAATTATATCCATATGGTTAAACAACAAAGTAGAATAAAGATAGTGAAATGTGCATTGTGAGCTATGCAAACTGTATGTAGAATCACGCCCTCTATACTTCTGATATGAGCTAGCATCACTATGAAGATCAGGAGGTGTTAATAGTGATCGATACGTCCAATTGAAGGCCACATCATTAAACTACAAGGTCACCGTGCAAGTGTTGAAATACTTCATTCCATTAAATAATAGCCCTGCTTATCAAAAGCTATAAAACTAACTAACATAACTAATAGTCTCCAATCAGCGGCATATATATATATATTATAGCTGCAAATATTACTAAGTCTTTTTAATAAAATCATTTAAGTTCGATGAAGACACCATCATGATGACAAGTAGTCAAGTTGAAATCCTTCTTAGGTGGGTAAGGGCTGTCGTCTTTGGAAATCAAGGTTGGGAACATTTGAATGAGTCTAACAATAACATAAGAAGCCTCAGTCAAGGCAAACTGTTGACCTAAGCAAATTCTTGGACCACCGTTGAATGGAAGATAAGCCCATCCCAACTTCTTAAGATCAGCCCATCTCTCTGGTTTGAACTCTGAGGCATCCTTGCCGTAGAAGTCCTCCCTTCTTTGAGTGAAGTAAGGACTGTAAGCTACGGTAGTACCCTTTGGAACGTAAACAGGAGAATGACCATCTGGACCACCACCAACTGGTAAGGTGGTTTCCTTGTTGGAGACTCTGAAGTTCATGGCGACAGAAGGATATAATCTCAAGACTTCGTTCAAGACAAACTTCAAGTACTCACATTGCTTCATGGCCTCGAAGGTAATTTCCAGAAGGTCTACGTTGTCACCGGAACCGAACTTCTCGTAGATTTCAGCCTTCAATTTCTCGAAAACGTCTGGGTTTCTGGCCAATTCGAAGAAGGTGAAAGATAAGGTACCAGCGGTGGTATCTCTACCAGCAACCAAGATGTTCAACAACTGGTCTTGCAAGACCTTTGGGTCTCTCGTTTGCTTAACTAATTCGTACAAGAAGATGTAACCAGACTTGGACTTTTCTTCCAATTCTTGTGGGGTGAAGTTGAGTGCTCTCTTGACAAAGTATTTGGCAACCTTGTGAACGTTTGCGTTACATTGTCTGAATTCTTTGTTGTTGATCAAGAAGTAAAGTACCTGGTAGAAACTTCTGTCACCAAGGTAGTGCTGCGATCTGTTGAAACTCTTACCGAATTCAGCGACACCGTCAATGCTAGACACTGGAAGGTTGATCTCGGAAGTATGCAAGGAGTGAACACTCTCACCGAACAAGAACTCGGTAGCAGTGTCAAGAGTGAGTCTGAAGAAGAGCTCTTGAATGTCGAAAGTCTTACCGTTCTTGGCTTTGACGTGCTGAGCAAACCATTGCAAGTGTGGTTCCAAAGCTTGGACATGACTAACCTGTTCTCTGGCGAACTGAGGTCTCAACATTGATCTGGAATGCTTCCATCCCTCACCGTCCAAGGTGAAAATACCGTCTCCCAACAATGGTTTGAACATGGCGTGTCTGAAACCAAGGTCGAAGTCGTTGAATTGGGTGGCCAACATGGCCTTCAGGTTTTCTGGCTCGTCCGTGATGAGAACGTAGACACCAAAGAGATGAAGGCCACGGGTTCTTTGATTTGTTTCACCGAAGACTTCCAAGATGAAGTCAAGCAACCTACCATCTGCCTTGGCACTCAAAGCTTTACGTAAGATAGGGATACAGAGGAAACCACCATCCAATTTGAGTGGTTCTTCACATCCATGCTTCTTAATGAATGACCGAACTTGTATGTGCCTGATTATTCCCCAGACGGCAACGAGGCCGGCTGTTATGACGTACCACTTGGTGAGATATGAGACAAGATCAACGGACATAATCGTACGGACTGCTGGTATACTTGGGTTAAAGGTTAGATGTGAATATACTACGAAACCTACGGCGACCAAGGATAAATACCCCTCTATATATATATGTATATATGTACAACCCACACTACAGTCCAAAAACAATATCTGTGACTGGGGTAGGAACTCTGATTTGAAATTTGGGCGTGCATGTCATCCCAGTAGCTGATTGGGAAAGGTTTGTTAGGGCTACCAGCATGTGAAACATGAAACTGCAACCCCACATGTGAAAAAAACCCTTCACCACATGTGAAACAGGAAATAAGGTAAGGGAAAAGGATCTGAGCACGGGAGTGCGAATGAGTGTGTGCAGAGAAGGGTAGTAGATGGAGGCCAACAGTGAGTAAGAGGGTGAGAGCGTTGGAAGAGAGCGAGATAGAAAAATGGATGCCAGAGACGACAGCGACCAAAGAGGCGACAAGCGAGATAGCGCACTCATCGATCGAAGCAGCTGGTGGGGTTGACGAAATTCGGCGAGTTGTTCATCACAACACATTTTGCAACTACACCAACTGGAGTAAATAATAAAGTTAATCCCCTACAACATCGAAGAAAACAAGATTACTCTGCTTTGGAGCAACGAGCTGGCATGTAGCCGGACTTCAAGCGCAATTATCCACGAATTGACCAAATAGGGAAGACAGCTCCGATGCGGTTGACGGAGTTCGCTGAGCGAGTGCATCCCCCTTGCTGCAATGCAATTGTTAGATACGTCCGTTCACATGCCTAGTGGCATATTTAGGGCAAGTATAGCCAATGGCGTGTTTGGTGTTGCATCATTAGACTACTTGACGAGATGGTGGTGGAGGGGTATACCCAAAAGAACTGCGGTGCACATGAAAGAAGAAATTTCTGCATATCCACGCGTACACAACTAACGTTGAGCTTATATCGCAAACCACATGTATCATAGTACAGTCAATAGAGGTATATGGAAAATCTCGTATGAACTGCTGTTCACAATAGGAATGCATTGTACTGCCCTTTCGAGATATAAGCAGCAATCGGACTACAAAACTCGCCTGTTAACAATAATCCTTAATTTAGTGCTTTTTTTATTTGTTGGGCTACCTCAAGCAAATTTCAAAAGTTCACATGACTTACACCACTACAAGACTAAAGCTACAAAGCACACATCACTAGTATTTGGCGTACTAGCATTTGGCATATGCAGAGACTACAATCCTTCCACCCGCTAGCAACCAATGCAGGAGATATCATTGGTTAACTGGTTGTGGCCCTGGCGTACGATACGGGTACCATACGGGTAAACATTTTTATAGTTTGGGAAGAGCCAGTACTGAGGGGCAACGAGGGGCATGTAATACTGTTGTGATTTGCATCAGTCTCACCCGGAGTGCAACATCACGTATTCTTCCCCCTCCTTTTAATCGACCACAACAAAGAAACGGTTCAGGGAAACGTCTCGAAGTAATTTGTCATTCCATCGAATGATTATTATTACAAAATGGTCTAGAGCGAAGGGCAGAAGACAAATGGAAGATAAATGGGTAAAAACTACTTGAAATGCTTGAAATTGTTATAATGTACTACAAATTTACAATGGCAAGAATTGGCAAGACAAAATTCGTCTATCTTCGTTTCTGCAGAAGACTTGCTTTCGTTTAATTTGACCAATACTGTAATAGATCCAGACGTAAAATTATACCAATTACCAATTCTTACCTAACACTCATACATCTAACCAATTGGAGCTTTGTCAATCTGCATATTTCCAAGATTTGTTCTAGTCTCACCTTAACATTCTACTGGGAGTCATTTACTATCAAAATGCCTGCGGTACGGGCCTCCTACCATCTCTTTAAGACAGCTGAAAATTACCGTAAGCCCCGGTTTTCTAGACTTCTAGCGCTACCATGTCTACCCCTATTTAACTCTCCCTCTGTAACTGTCACTATCGCTACCATACGACTACAACACCACCCGCCGTCAGGAACCGCCTCACGTGACTCTGGTTATTGCTTTTCACCTCATCCACCTGCACAGGCGATGCGTGCTGTCACCAGATTACCAAAACACATAAACAAAGCTTCTCCAGACATCACTCAAGATATCGAATGACCTTAGAGTGTTAGACATATATATAGCTCTCTTGAACATAATACATTGCTAGGAGGTGTGCCGAGTTCCAGAACCAGCCACCGCTAGCACAAAACAACTTCCTTCTCCTTAGCATTAATTAGGCCGAGTCTTTCCCGTGAGTGGTAAGCAACATCTCATCAAAGCTCGTCTCACTTTTTTTGTATCTTTAGCCGCCATAAGGATAACCACCAGAATCTTCACAGCACACACCAGCATGGACACCCTAGCCTACTTGAGTCCTCCCAAGAACCTCTCGTCCATATTGGCCCAACCTTCGTTCTTCCCAGAGAACCTTCAGCTCACGCCGAAGCCGGACTTAATCCCAGGAATATCAGACGGAGTGTTAGCGTTGATAGCTCCTATCCTCGCCTACTGGGTGTATGCCACGTTCTTCCACCTTATAGATGTCTATGAATTGGCTGAACAGTACAGAATCCACCCTAGCGAGGAAGAAATCTCGAGAAACAAAGCTACTCTCCACGATGTGATATACGATGTCATTTTGCAGCACATCATCCAGACCGTAGTAGGATACGGAGTATACAAGTTAGATCCACCACCCAAGACGGGCCACGAATTCTACCAAATGTGGAACTTAAAAAACAACTACTTGCCAAGCTTCATCCCAGACGCAGCCGTATATTACGGATATATGTACGGATTGTCTCTAGTCAAGTTGGCTCTTGCTATCACCATCATCGACACATGGCAATACTGGTTGCATCGTCTTATGCATCTGAACAAGGCGTTGTACAGAAGATTCCACTCCAGGCATCATAGATTGTACGTTCCTTACGCTTACGGAGCATTATACAACGATCCAGTAGAAGGTTTCTTATTAGACACCGCAGGAACTGGCCTTGCTGGTTTCGTAACTGCATTATCTCCGCGTGAATGTATACTTCTCTACACATTTGCTACCTTGAAGACGGTAGATGACCACTGCGGTTACAGACTTCCATTTGATCTTTTCCAGATTATCTTCCCCAACAACTCCATTTACCATGATATTCACCACCAGAACTGGGGTATAAAGAACAACTTTTCCCAGCCATTTTTCACTATCTGGGACAAGTGTTTTGGCACCCAGTACAAGTTTGTGAACGAGTATAAGCAGTTGCAAGAACATATCACATTGACGAAGTACAAGGAGTTCTTGGCCAAAAAAACGGGCGGACGCTTTGAGCAGAAGGACAGTGATAGTGAAAAGACTCCCGAACCCAAGAAAGAACAGTAAGAGATACTGTTTGCGGCTCTTTTTCTTATAAAAGTACAAAAGTACACTTAATCCCCACTACGAACATTCACCACTTTAATCTTGTATATTTCTATTTTGGTTCTGTTGTTGATGGGTGTCGCATTCCAAACTCCAGAATTCCCCAGTAGGTGACTGTCGGGTGGACGTAGTCATATCCAGTTCCCATCGTCGAGATAGTAAGGATAATCCGTTGATATCCCGAATCTGACGTCTTAATATATGAAATGATCATTTTAATGAATAGAGGAAGAATTCCAGTATTGTAGAGATTAGACCGAATAGTGAACTTCACTTCTACTTTTGACGATTTACAGCGTTAGGAGGAACTTCAATTACAATTTAGTTGTATCGGCCACACTATTCAGTATTCCCATTATCGTCACTCCAATCTTAACTACTGAAGTGAAAAATCCAGACGCGAAATGCTTACTGTCTAACTGTATGGCATCACAGATACAACTAAGGCTAAGTAAGATGCCCACATTTCTCGAAATTTTGTGAAAATTGCACTTTACCGCTACTCCACCACTGAAACATATTCTATCGTCTACCTTCCGCTCTGTAGCTACATCAATAACCACATTCTAACTACCTCTTCTACGTCTCTACACTTATAGCCGTTATGTTGTGTACAGGAATACAATATATTGATATATTTTCGATTTGGAAGACGCTATAAGAATGAAGACACATGACAGGTATTGATCTGCGGCAAGATGTCTAAGAGTTCGAGATATAATGGCGACGATATATGGAAGAACAATGTGGAGAAGATAGTAAGTCCATTTGTTTTTGGGATTTTAGAGAGGGTTTTCAGCGAAAGTTCAGAGTACTAACCGTTTTCTTGTGTAGAATTCAGAGTTGTTCACACTCACATACGGCTCAGTGGTGGCACAGTTGTGTCGTGATTTCAACAACAATTACCATGAGGTCAACAACCAATTGGACAAAATGGGCTACAACATAGGTCTTAGACTCATAGAGGAGTTTTTGGCCAAAACCGGTGTCAGAAGATGCCAGACTTTCAGAGAAACAGCAGAGATAATAACCAAGATCGGATTCAAGATCTTCCTTAACATCCAGCCTACCGTGGAGAACTGGAGTAGTGATGGAAAAACGTGTTCTTTGATAATCCCAGAACCCAACCCATTGACAGAGTTCGTAGAATTGCCTATAACGACTGACCCCAAGATCAATAAGGAGTTGTGGTATTCGCAGATTCTCTGTGGAGTGTTACGTGGAGCCTTACAGATGGTTCAGCTTGAAGTAGAAGTTTCGTTTGTGAAGGATACGTTGAGAGGGGACGACAGAACTGAAATGAGATTGAAGTTGAATAAGACTTTGAAGGATGAGGTTCCTGCTGGAGAAGATTAGCTGAAGGATAGATCTTGAATACTGGCGAAGAGAGACATGTCTTTTGGCATAAATATAGTATAGATATGATGACCTTTAACATGGGCATTACAGTTTATTTACAATGAACATAATTCTTTGAAGACAATGAAGTTTGACCAATAGCAGCTAACGAAATGATATTGTACGAATGTAGAGCTAACAACGCAGCAAAAGACTGGAAGTACGTATAATTGCTCCAATTTCAGGGAGAAGTTAAATTTGATATTGAATAATTCAATTCTCCAGACATTGCTTTCTGTATTTCAGTTTTTGGAATAGAATAACAAGTTTCAATTGTAAGCCGTAGAATAATCCTATCGTATTACACTACATACAACATTTGAACAATACACAACAAAAGCAAATAAACTTCAGGTAACAATAGCCACACCATATTCACATTTCCCAAACAACAGAAACCCTCAAAGAGCCCCCTTGCTGTCATTGCAACCCTCTAACCACAAAGACACATTATCATAATGGTCTCACTACATTAGTACCTCAGTACGAATAGAAACCAACACTACTGTATTCCCTCACCCAACATATATTTTACCCTACAAACTCCAGGTCATTCTGCTTTCACGTTATCATCCACCACCACTCAGCCCTACAATACGGCCTTCACCACGTCATCCCAAACCTCTGGCTTTAATTTTACGAGATCTTCCCCTCCATTCGTACTCTATTCTCTCCCTAAAGTCTCGCCACTGCATCCACCACGAGCCTCGTCCTTTTCTCACTAATTCCATGCATTGCCACCCCAGATCCGCGCCCCCAGGCAGCCAATTACTGCCAAGAATCATGCACTCCACAAATCTCTCCCTGCCATGCTGTGAGTCTGGCGAGACCCTGCTAATAAATTACTGCCGACGCCGATGCCAATGACAGCAATTACCGATGATTCAGCCATTCACCGTCGGAGGAAGCACATGAACGGGGAGTGGTCCGATATATTAATTGTTACCTCTTTTACTTCTACACATTATATTTCTACCATAATTCCTTTGAGCGTCTATATCTGTACACACTTATCTGTTATCAGTACCTCTACAGTCTCAACATCATGCCCGTGAAGGACGAACCAGCTTCCACTGAGAAGCAAATCTCCGAGCAGCTTCCCCACAAAATCGAGACACCGCCGGCTCAATCAGCTCCAGAATCACCAACGCCAAAAAGAACTGCCAAGAAGACGCCAATGGCCTCAATTCTACAGTTACTATTCGGCTTCTTGCAGATCCTCTCTTACGATGCCGTTCTCTGGTTCTTCAACCTGGTTATTCACACCTTCTTCAGAGATATCAGGTCCAGAGGCACTTTTCACATCCCCAGACAGGGCCCGGTGATATTCGTGATTGCACCTCATCATAACCAATTCGTCGATCCTTTGATTGTTATGACAAAGGTTAGGGAACATTCAGGCAGAAGAATCGCCTATTTGGCCGCAAATAAGTCATACCAGCGAAAGTTCATAGGAACGGCTGCTGCCATGTGTGGAGCTATTCCTGTTGAAAGAGCACAGGACTTATTGAAAACGGCTACTGGAACTATTCGCTTGCAGAACGAGGGTGACCTGCTCCATATCATTGGTGAAGGTACCCGTTTCACTAAGGATTGTATGCCCAAAGGATTGGTGGGATTACCAGAGTCTTTGGGTAATTGTCCTATCAAAAGTGTAGAAGATGATACCCACATGACATTGAAGTCACCATTCGAAACTATGAACAAGAGCCTTCAATCTAAGATGGATAAAATCCTCAAAGAAGGAACCAGATTCAAAACTGCTCCGCATATCGACAATAACGTTGTTTTCCATCATGTTTTCAATCACTTGAACTCCGGTAAGGTCCTTGGTATCTTTCCTGAAGGTGGTTCACACGATCGCCCTGACTTGCTACCATTGAAACCAGGTGTGGCCATTATGGCACTAGGTGCAATTGCTTCTAAAATAAAGGAATCGCCAGACTCTGAAATTACTCCAGTGGCCATTGTCCCAGTGGGCTTGAATTACTTTCACCCACACAAATTCCGTTCCAGAGTGGTAGTGGAATTTGGAAAACCAATAATGGTTGAAAGGATAATGGCAGAGAACTACATGAAGAAATCAAGGGATGCGGTAGCAAAGCTCTTAGATTTGATCTCTTTGGGTTTGAAAGAGGTTACAGTAACATGCAATGACTACGACACTTTGATGGTCTTACAAGCAGCAAGAAGATTATATACCTCAGGTAATCGTGACACAATTCCATTACCGATGGTAGTGGAAATGAATCGTCGTCTAGTTAAAGGTTATGAGAAGCATAAGAACGATCCTGATGTGGTAGAATTAAGAGAGAAAGTGCTCGAGTACAACCGCAAATTAATAATGATGAATCTTCATGATCACCAGGTCGAATCGTTAACTCAAACGAATAGATTGAGGACATTTGCAATGTTTGTCGAGCGGTTCTTTAAGTTTTCACTTTTCATGGGATTAAGTATGCCCGGTATTTTCATGTTCAGTCCTGTTTTCATCACTGCAAGAAGAATCTCCAAGAAGAAGGCAAAAGAAGCACTTGCTGGATCTGTTGTAAAAATCAAAGCAAAGGACGTTTTAAGCACATGGAAGATTCTCGTCGCTTTGGTTCTTGCCCCAGCTTTGTACATTTTTTACTCGGTAATAGGAACATTTATAATTGTGAAAACTCAACTTTTACCAAGAAGTATACCTATTACGCTTATTTTCTTGTTCTGTTATGGTTGGGCTCTATTGACCACATATGCTTCATTGAGAGTAGGAGAGATCGGTGTTGACTATTATAAGTCTTTGAAGCCGCTCTTCATATCTTTGCTAAGTCGTTATAACGATTCCATTCAAATTGATGAGTTGAAAAAGACAAGAGCTGCTTTAAGCACACGAGTGAGTGCATTCTGCAGCAAGTACGGTCCAGACATGTTTGAGGACTACGACCGCTTTTATAAGGAGTACAATAACCAAGATCCAGATGCATACGACATAGCACCAAGCGTGCCAGAGTCTGATGAAAGGATGATCCCACGTACAACTTCAATGTCCTCAGTGGAATCATATAATCTTAATAATTTATCAGACATCCCTATTTTCTCGAGCATTGTTGACACGAACAATTCCACCACACTGGAGAATGATGTTGATACTTCCGATTATTTGGAAATACAAACTTCGAAGCATGATCCAACAGACATAAGTTTAAGACTAAGAAATGCAATGAGAAGTAGATACGAGTCTCTGCTAGAGTGATTTTTTGACTGCATGTCGTTCTAGCTTGTCATATATTTATACAGCAATTCTAATACATTCATCTCTTTTTGGCTAACATACAAGATATAATAATACTATTTAATTGTCAAAAGCGAGTGTAGTAGAATTATCGATTGAGGAAAATGCAACCCATTCAAAATGGTAAATAAAACATTTCTAATGTTTACTGCTAGCCAAGTGTACCCATAATTTAACATAAGGGGATCTAATTGCTGCAAGTCGCTGTTTGTTAGCGAGAAGGACGCGAAAACTTTATGGGGCGTTGCTGCAACACTCTACACAAGCAAGGCTTATTTATAGCACACCCATTTTGGACATTTCTCGAAAGGGAAACCGCCCTTTGCAATTCTCCTCGAGGATTTTAGGTCGAATCATCGAAATGTCTAGATTCAAGCAGGTTATATAAATAAAGAAAGCTTTTCCATGAATTGGACTGGAGAGATTTTTAGAGTTATATCTTGTGGGAGAGGAATCGAAGTACTCATATTGAACATGAAGACTTCTTTAGTGTTATTGGCTTTTGTTACTTTAGCTAGTACCACGCCAGTTCCAGCCAACTTGCTGCTTAGGGCTGTATCAAGAATCAATGGGCACCAGCCTGAAGTAACAAAACGCGACGACAATGTTCCTCCCATTGCCCCGGTTTACAATAGAAACAGAGGTTATCAAATCTCCTTCAACAGTAATAACGAGATCGTTGCACTTCGCGGACGTAGATCCAGACAATGGGCTATTCCAACCAAGGAGAACGAGACGCTGAAATAGAATATAGAGTGATCGCAAGAGGCTAGGTAGAAAATGCTTTGACTCATATTGTCTCTACACTCATAAATAATAATGGAACAGCTTTTCGTTCTGTTTGAAAATAGCATAAAAGAACCATTACCTGAAAGGTCTTTGGTAATTTCGACCAACGAATATAATCGTTCAATCTGAATTACATTGGTAAACAAACACGTATGGTAAGGGTCGGCAAAGATGGACCCTGCAAAGGGTATTAAAAATTCAAAAGTTACGACTGTTTATGCAGTTGATGGTAGTTTCGGATACTGGTTTTAATATGACTTCACAGTAGTATATAAACAATTTTCATAAAATGGAATGACCAAAATATAAGATGTTTATTGTTCTTCTAACGCCAAAAGCTGCACGAGATCGATTGTAAGCACCTTGCTGCAGCCAATTCCCGAATAGGCAATTTATGCATCATATCTGGATTCTACGCGAGTAAAACAAACAGACATGAGATAATGGCCTGCGGCGTGGATTCAATAATGACAGGGCTTCAAAGTGACTGGGGTAGATGTGGACAATAGTGTTGAGAACAGCAACTTTCTCCTTGAGTAGGTAGCAAGTGGGCTACAACAGGCGCACAGATACGCCAAAGTCAATATTTACGGATTTGGTTGTTGAAGTGGGCGCTAAATCGTCTAGTGTCCAACAAGGCAACCTCCTCATTTGCTGCATCCTACACATAGATAATAGATGTTCCATGAAATGTGGTAACCAACGGAAGGGGATTATTTCTTTTTGCTAGTGGACGATTTGCATTTGCGGCTATTTCCAGGCGAGGCCGTAGGTTCGTGGGCAGCGAGCTGTGAGGTGAGAGATGGACATAGAAGGAGGGGTTAGGATGCGAGTAGGGAGAAGTACAGTAGCAAAATCGAAGAGGTACTCCCAACTAACGCGGGTCAATGAGAGACCGTCGTAGTTCAGAAGTAGAGCTCCAGAGGTATGAAGCATCCACTGGGCAACAGTAGGCTTGGCGAGAGAGTAAGGAGTTTGTCGTCGCGATGACTGACTCGAAGAAGTGAAACGCATCCAGCGGGACCAGACTACATAGAACAAGAGCAGAGCACTTCGGCAATTGGCAGGTCACCACGCCACGATGACACACCCAGCAGCATACTACGTCGAACGCAGAGGCCCGGCAGCACCGACAGTTTGTGTGATGCCGGTGTTCCAGGCCAAGACCGACGAAAAATGCCCACATCGCTCGCCTTACTCAGCGGCCTTATTCCGTCATGGATCATTAGGCATTGAGCGTCTCCTGCACCACCCGTTTGGAGTCACCGAATTTCTGTTTTGCCACCGATTACTGCGCTCGTCTCATTTCTCGGTAGGAACAGTGGTGGTGGAGTCAGTGGTGAGGGCCTCACCGAAAATACGTCTCATGTTTCATGGCCCTTTGGCTGTGACTGTGAATGTGACCGTTTCAGCCAGTATGAGCAAGAATAAACGTAAGACCACTGCTACTTGTAAGAATAATAATGTTATAACCTTGGTGTTTTGGCAATTAATAACCTAGGTTATAACCCTTGGGTAGGATGTAGCACAGTGGCACTGATAGTATTCGTAGTTCGCACCGATGATTCATAACCACTCCGTACGCATAGTGTCAGTCTATGGCCTCAGATAGAGTCTGTATACTGCATTATTATGTATTATTATATTAGTCTACATTACACTAATACTCTATAACAACTAAATTCGGTAAACACTATATTGCGCCTATATAAGGAACATCCGCCTACTTCTGTCAGTGTCGTTTGAGATTAAGAATTTGGATACTTCTTTCTTTCTTATTGTTCTTGTTTTTCCTATCCACATTCTTACTGTTCCCTTGTTATCTTACCTCATACATCTCATTTGTAGTGCCTCCCCGTTCTACATCCTCACTCACACACGCCGGCTCATTACTCACACACTCGGTCATTCCCCCAACTGTCGCACACTACGTTTCCTTCGTCTCTTATCTTATCTGAGTGATCCTCAAGTAGACAGCATCCACAGTATTAAACACCACAAGTCTGTCAGTACCACAGATCTTGCTTAACATCCGCCACCACATACATCCCATACAAATCCCGCCACCATGAAGGTCACCATCAGGCTCTCCACCGAGCTCTCGTACTCTATCACCATCCCCAACAACTCCACAGTCGAGGACCTCAGAAACTCCGCTAAGGTCGGCTGCCCGATCTCCTACAAGTTGCCCTCCGACTTCAAGCTCATCCACAACGGTGAGAAGTTGGCTCCTCACTACAGAACACTCCTGTCGTTCAACATGATACCCTCGGATTCACTCACCGTCATCTTAATGAGCGACGGCTCGGCCACCCCACTCAGCTTAACGCCAAAGTCCAGCAATACCAACCTCGCCGTCGACTCGCTCCCATCAGAAGTCAAGAAGACAAAGAAGAAGACCAAGTGCTCGTTCAAAGCCTGTTCCTCGGCTCCTTTAAGAATGGTTGGTGCTTGCAGTCATTGCCAGGGTAAGTTCTGTGCTAAGCACCGGTTATTGGAGGACCACAGATGTCTGGGACTCCAGTTCTGCAAGGACAATGCTCACGAACGTAATGCCATTAAGTTACAAAGCGAAAGCACTATCACCAGCAGGGTATAGAACTTGATGCCTATGCCTATGAAAGTTCACCCCCACACACTTCTTCATGACACGTTTAGAATTGCCCCTATGGATATCTGTGAATGTCCAGAATGTTTCAAGTTTATAGAGCTCCGACTTTATATGATGGTTTGTTTTCTTCAGTTCTGGTTCTTCCCATTAATAATATACATTATTCATTTCGTACACACATCTATTTAACTATGTCTTTTATAATGGAATTATCTGTCCATCCACTATGTCTTTCACCCTAACTAATTCTCAAGCAAGTTCTCCAAGACGTCTTCATATTTACCATTGGTTACATTATTAGCCTTGGTAAGGATCTTTTCTGCCTCTTTGTAGTACTTCTCCTGCTCCTCGCTATCCACATCGTATAAGTTACCTAATGAGATCATAGCTTCGGCGACATTGACCCAAGTCTCGGGTTCTTCCTTGTCCTCGGCCCACTTCAAGTATTTTAAGGCAGTAGCAATTAACTCTTGTGCTATCTTTTGAGACTCTTCAAGAGTTAATCCTTGCCATTCTGCGAAACCTTCAAAATCATCGTCATATGCCAAAGTGGTGAAGACGGTAGAAGGAACTTCTGCCTCTTGTAAGTATGATTGTCCAATTCTCTTACAAATTTCACGACGCAACGGCAACAATGGGTTTTCTTTATCATTAGTTTTGACTTCTTTTTCTTTGTTTTCTTTGTTTTCTTGGTCGACGTTGACTTGCTTGGAATGCTTGTCGACATTCTCCAAGAACTTGATGATATGGTCTCTCCACCATTGGTTGTACTTATCAGACTCACGAATGGAAAACAACGGGTGGTCTGAAGGCAAATCTACATTGGCATCTTCGTCTTCATCGTCGTCGTCATCCACTCCCTCGGCAAGATCTTTGCCAAAGTTATCCACGATGTCTAATAAATCATCCAAGGTCTCCAATATCTCTAAATGGTCGTTATTAAATAACTCATACTTTTGAGATTCATCGGCACTTTTCTCAGCTTGTTCGTAACTTCTCAAAGCTTCATCTAAGAAAGTACTCAATTCCGGGAAGCTATTCTTCTTTTTGTCATCCTTTGCAACGCCAGATGTAAGATTTAATTGGGAGATGAATTGCAATGGGATCTTATCAAGTAAGATCTTACTCTTGGAAAATAACAATTGAATAGAATCTTTATGTTGGTCCAAGCCCAAATCCACTCTTTCGAGGGCAGCATCGAAGTATTCTACTACTTGCTTGTTGTCGTCAGAATGGAATTTGGCTAACTCGGCTAAGGCAAGGGCATAGATCGAGTGAAAGTAGTCTGGTAATTCTTCTACTTTATCACTATCTTCGGTCTGTTTAGCATTTCTCAAAAGTCTGTCACACTCGTGAATTATACCATTGATTACCAATTCGTTGTCTTTGTCTGAATCTGCATAAGTCTTCCATAAAGCCCTCAACTGAGCTATCTCATCGTCAGCATCGGCCTCTTCGTTCAATTCGACTGTGAGCTCATTGCTTGCGTCTGGCGTCTCCAGGGCCGATTTTTCGTCGCCTGAAGGAGTAAATGTACTCTTCTGCTTCTTAGACTTCGATGCCTTTCCAATACCCAAGTGTCTTTTCACTGCCATTGCTACCTATAGAGAAGAATAGGTGAATCTAGGACAATTCCAATGGCTCCTTCACTATATAGTACGATTTTTCAGTGCGGTATATGCAGGCTGGCTCATCTCTAGTGTTGTATATGCATTTAAGAGGCTTGCTGACAGCTATGGTAATTAGACTATCATTTGTTGTCTTCTTAGCAGACGGCTGGCTTGGATTGGCCTTTGGAATGCGTAAATAGGCTATTGGGGCGTTATTTTGCACACATGGTATTGATTGGTTAGAACGGAGTATCGTTGACATTGTCTCTGTTAGGCGCATTATGAATTGCTGCGAAATGCAACTGCTGCAAACTACTGCTAATCAGCTGTTGCTTCCGTGAGGACCTATGGGTTTGTCAGCCTTAGCAGAGATGGGTATGGAAGAGTGAGCTTTGCTGATCCATAAGGTGGTGCTTATTGTAAGCTGAGCTTAGAAAGCTTAAACTTCAACGTGGGGTGGTTATGAAGCCCTTTTCAAGTTGGAGCTAATAACTTCCATATCGCCATTATGATCTTTTGAGAAACTTGTTTCCTCCAGCGGCAACATGCAATGATAAATGAGTATTCCACGAATGGATGTCGATTTCAAGATTATTTTATTTGAGGTTTCTTTTAATCAAAACGAAACGAGAAATCTGAAGAGATGGAAATTATCACTAGGCATTTAGCTGATATGACTAGAATACGACTATCCCAGAATTCAAAAATTTAGGAAAAATACTTACTTTTATTCTATATAATTCTGAAGTCTCTTATTTTGCAGCTTGTCAATTTTAGCGAAGAATGAGATTTGTAAACTTTTCAACAATATATTACCAGAATTGTCCAATTTACTTTTTGTTGTTAGTGAAAATTTAATCTCTAATTGATATTTCCTCCCAAATAGACATTCCCCATAATTGATGCAACACATGAAGACAGCAACCTCAGCTGCATCATCATCACATACCTACTTGAACAGTAGAACTATAACAGTATCGATCATACATCATACTCTAATGTTCACACTGTACACCATCTCCTCTCTATATGCATCACCAAGGGTAATCACATTTGGCAGCCTTTCAATTGCTGCTAAAACGGCGTATCATATACAGGATACGGAGCGGGGTTTGAACGTCTATATATTATCTCACGTGATATTCGGTAATCAATAAAGATTTGAAAAATTGCAATCATAAGAGTTCATATAAAGATCTGGAGTAATCTGAAGAGTGAAATTTTGGCGAATTGGTGGTAGCTCTTCGTAGAAATATAGTAAGAGACATCATGACTAATCTCTTGGCGTCGTTGAACTGCTCGGGTGAAAACCATCTTATAATAGGTGTTTCTACTGTTGCTTCTGTTAGAATCAATACCATCCTAGAAGCTGGAGCGAATCCTATATTATTAGCAGAAGACGAGTCAGATGAAAAACACTTCACAACTTCTGTCAAGCAGAGCATCGCCGAAAATAGACTCAGAGTCTTGTACGAGCCTCTTTCCATCAACAGCATCAAAGCAGTATTATCTTCAGCAGGAAGAGCCGAAGTGGATCACATAATAGATAGAGCCTTCGTGACATTACCAATTTCACAATCCCAACTTAAAGCTGAAATCTTCCAAGAATGCAAAAAATTAAGAATCCCAATTAACATCTCCGACTCTCCAGAGCTCTGTACTTTCACATTATTGTCAACATATACCTCGGGCGATTTTCAGATGGGTGTCACTACATCTGGCAAAGGCTGCAAATTGGCCTCAAGAATCAAGAGAGAATTGACAAACGCTTTACCAGCCAATATTGGTGAAATTTGCAACAAAATTGGCGAATTAAGAAGCAAAATCCAGGAGGAAGACAAGCTAGAGCTTCAAAATATCAGAAACAGAGACCATTTAGACTCTATTGGAGAGCATGATGACGATGCCGTAACAACGAGCAAGTTGAACGCCTTGGTGGAAGAGTTCAATATGACACAGGAACAGAAGAAATTACAGAGAACCAGATGGTTGAGCCAGATCGTGGAATACTTCCCATTAAACACTTTAGGGGACTTGTCTTTGGACGACTTAACTGCAGCCTACCACGACCATAAGGCAAATCTGGAAATCGAAGAGCCAAATGCAAAGAGACAAAAGATTGCAGAAAACGCATCCAAGGGCTCTATTTCCTTGGTAGGATCAGGTCCAGGATCAGTATCCCTTTTAACAATTGGAGCATTGCATGCTATTCACTCCGCTGATTTAGTTCTCGCAGACAAGTTGGTTCCTCAACAAGTTCTTGATCTTATTCCTCAGAAAAGAACCAAGTTGTTCATTGCCAGAAAGTTTCCAGGTAATGCTGAAAAAGCGCAACAAGAGTTGTTATCTTTGGGACTTGATGCTTTGTTAAGAGGCGAGAAGGTTGTGAGATTGAAGCAAGGAGATCCATATATATTCGGAAGGGGTGGAGAAGAGTTTAACTACTTTGCCGAGAGGGGATTCACACCAACGGTACTTCCTGGTATCACCTCAGCATTGGCTGCACCAGTTTTGACTAATATTCCAGCTACTCACAGAGATGTTGCCGACCAAGTATTAATCTGTACAGGTACTGGACGTCGTGGTGCCGTACCCAACTTACCAGAGTTCGTCAAATCCAGAACAACTGTTTTCCTCATGGCTTTGCACCGTGTAGTGGAGTTGATACCGAAGTTGGTAGAGGAAAAGGGATGGGATGCCAACTTGCCAGCGGCCATTATAGAGAGAGCATCATGCCCAGACCAAAGAATAGTAAGAACAACTTTAGGCAATGTAGCCAAGGCTGTAGAAGCATGTGGATCGAGACCACCGGGATTATTAGTGACCGGATATGCCTGTGAGGTGATCTTCAAACAGAATTCCGAGAAGCCAGAGCCATGGGTGGTTGAAGAGGGATGTGAAGCTGCAAACAATTCTAATTTGGGGCCCTTTCTTAAGTTGGTTACAACATACAAGAAGGACGACTTGGTTGAGGAATCTTCTATTCACCAGACCCCACCACCAGAGCTCATTTCTACGTGAGTTGATCTTATTGAGAGGAAGCGATGGAGGGAGCATCCACGATCCAGGAAAGTCATGATATCTATGATATCTATAGAATCAAATTGCTATAGAATCAAATTGCCAAAATCCATATTTATTAGTTTCAATTCTAGGATGTATATAGCCACATATAGTGCATTAAAAGTACGATTTAATATTATCATTACAGGGAGTTGTAGTATGGCGATATGTCAGTTTGGAAGGAATGTTATAAGTTCAAGAATATTCCTTATTGTGGTATGTATTAAGTTACTTTGTTTATAGTAGATTATATGGTTACTGTGTACTACACCATTACGCAATCAATTTTGCAGCATATAACCTACTTAGTTATGCAGAACAGATATAGAAGTGAGTATGGGTATTTGTGAAGTTTATGCTTTCTTAAGATAATAGAGTGAAGTGATTGAAGAGATCGTATTGCAGACACTGTTGTGGTATTATATGTGCAATTATCTACTATATTGAAGAAACGAAGAACACACATATATAAATAATATAATATAGTATATACGCAATTAATTATATGATATAGAATATATATCGTGTGTTTGTATATAATTATATCATGTAGAATGTATATCATGCATACGTATATAATATGCCAATACTATTTTAATGAGTTTATATACATATAATCATACAAAAACACACATACTCCCATATATACTCCCATAGTATGCACACACTCTCACTACTCTCACTACGCCAAATATTCTCCCCCACCTCCAATACCCGGCCCGCTAGCTCACGTGCACTCGTCTCGATCCGGGCCTATTCTCGATAAGAGCCACAATAATTTTCACCCACCAGAATCACATTTGTCATAGCCAGACATGATTGCAATATCCGGTTAGGCACCTTCTTCTACCGCTCACTTGTTCTTACAGTCGCCTAGTGTGAACAATCCTCCTTTGGTTGATATACATGAACAGAATCGCTACCAGCACCAGTCTTGTCTTCAATCTCTCTGCGTTACCATCGAAATTAGCCGCTAGATCGCTTACTACCTACTCGCCTAAAATGACTACCGCCAGCAAAGACCCCACCACCTTGCACAACCCCTACTTCTACCAGAAGCCGGGACAGAAGGACATTTGGTCCTTGATCAACGAAACAGCCGCCGCTGCTCAGGCCGAGTCCGGTAAGCCAATTGTCAACTTGGGACAAGGCTTCTTCTCGTACAATCCACCAGACTTTGCTGTGAAAGCTGTCAACGAGGCCCTCACCAAGCCCCAGTTCAACCAGTACGCCCATGCCAGAGGAAACCCAAACTTGATTACGGAGGTAGCTAATCACTACTCGAGGTCGTTTGGCCGCACAGTAGACCCATCAGAGATCCAAATTACCACGGGTGCTAACGAGGGTATGTTCTCGGTGTTCTTTGGATTCTTAACTCCTGGTGACGAGGCTATCGTATTCCAGCCCTTCTTCGACCAGTACATTCCTAACATTGAGATGACAGGAGCCAAGGTCAAGTACGTGGAATTGAAGTACCCAAAGAAGTTCAACACAGAAACTGTCACTGGTGATGATTGGGAAGTCGACTGGGAAGGCTTGGAGAGTGCTATCACAGACAAGACCAAGATCATTGTTATCAACACCCCTCACAACCCAATTGGTAAGATTTACACCGAGGAAGAGTTGCTCAGAATCGGAAAGTTGGCCATTAAGCACAATTTGATTCTCGTCAGTGACGAAGTCTATGAGAACTTGTACTTCACCGAAAAGTTTCCAAGACCAGCCGCTTTGGAGAAGTTGCCTGAATTGGCTGAAAGAACTCTTACAATTGGTTCAGCTGGAAAGTCATTTGCTGCCACTGGTTGGAGAGTTGGATTTGTTCAAGGACCAGCCGACTTGATCAAGTTCGTAACGGCCGCTCACACTAGAATCTGTTTCTCAACCCCAGCTCCATTACAGCAGGCTGTGGCACAAGGTTTTATCGAGGCTACCAAGCTCGACTACTTCGAGAAGACTAGACAGGTCTATGTCAAAAAGTACGAACTCTTCACCAAGGTTTTCGACGATTTAGGATTCCCATACACGGTGGCCCAGGGAGGCTACTTCTTGTTGGTCAACTTGCTGAAGTTGAAGGTTCCAAAGGATTACGATTTCCCACCAGCCATCGCCGACAGAGGCACTTTAGACTTCAAATTGGCCTACTGGTTAATTAAGGAAATCGGGGTTGTAGGAATTCCTCCAACTGAGTTCTTGATTCCATCTGATAGAAAGGGCAACGGGTTGGAGCAATGCTTGAGATTTGCTGTATGTAAGGACGATAGCATTTTAGAAGACGCAGTTGCTAGATTAAGAAAGTTGAAAGATTACGTATAGATTCATGTCGTCATCATAATATCATTATTCTATAGACTATTTATGCAAATATATTCCTAGTAGACTGTTCTTGTAGTCGAGTAGAATTCATCTAGTTTACGCACATCAACTCTTTCTATTATACAATTTGAAGCAAAACTTCATCTTACCGAAGTCATCGAACCCATCTTCGATCTCATGCTCCACCTCATTATAGTAGCTTTCCTCCATAAGACGCCAAAGAAGGGCCCTTTCATCCTCAAATTTGGGTCTTAGCGGGATTTGGATCAAGACACGAGAGTCCTTGTCCTTACTGAGGAACTTGTTGATCATATTGACCACCCAATAAGGATGCTGGGAAGAGTAGACCGGGTCACTTACCACTATAGTTTTAAATGTAATATCATCTCCGAAGGTCTCGGTGAACGATGTAGGATCACACCAGTTGAGTTCGTGTACTTTAGCATCAATGTCGTTTAAGTCAACATTTACTTGTAAATTGGGAACGATCTCAGCCAAATCTGTCAAGTAGGTGTTGAAGCCCAAAACAGAACTCACTAAACCCACTAAACCAGTACCAGATCCTAGCTCAAGGACATCATCCGCTAGGTAACCATTGTTTTTATTGATTAATCGGTTGGCCAAGATTAGCGAAGATCCCCAAGTCTTCAAACCTAAGTTATCACTAGTTAGTGAAGGCTCTTTGAGCTGTATATACATTTTATCGTCCTTTAGATACCCAGAAAGATGGGGAATAGCAATCTTACGTATTATCTCGGGTTGAGCTGTTCTACCACAATTTTCACTTATTCTCAAAGATGACTCTTTATGGATTTCATCTCGAACGCCTTCGCTTTCAACCCATTCTAGCTCACTTGATATGATGTGGGTGAAATAGGCGTTGTAATCAGACTCGTAGTTCCTCTTGAGGGATTCGCTCAATTGCGGAACAGCCGCCAATTTCAAAGTAGTGTCAAGTCTCGGGGAGAACTTCTTTAACCATATCAATGCATTGTCTATGACGCTTTGTTTCAAGCCTTTATCAAGAAAGACCTGTTTGCAATCAACTTCGGCTTCAGTCTCTTCTATATTAGACAGCAGAGGAGCGAAATTGAAGACTTCGTTAGGTGCAAGTAGTTTCAACACGGTTAACAACACATCTGCTGGAGGGTGTAATTGCAATAATGGCAAATCGAGTATATGAATGGGGTGTAGATGGGCATCCTCTGCAGTAGCTGTAAGATCATCTACGGTCTCCACAGCAGTAGCATCACGAATAGAGGGAGGCTTTTCGTCGTTCAACTCCACATATGAGTTTCGTTCATCCTCCTCAGCTCGTATTTCTGGCGTGAACAACGACAAGGGATCGAAGTCCATTCTTGCTGCCCTTCGCTTTTAGTTGCAAAAGAGAACATTTTAATTATTTTAGTTGTGAAAAATTTTTGGGACCATTTTTTTGGTGAGACTTTTTGGGGCATAGTTATTTAGACCATTAGTACAGAGAGTATAAGTTAAGAAGGTGTAACAATGAAGAAAGCAGATGAGGATGATGCCAAAAGAGGCAAAGAAACAATCAATAGGTTCATGCAGAATTTTAGCTTTTTATATCACTTTTCTAGTGTGGTTCTATATTCATTCGCAATGGAATATGTGATAGTGTTTGGATCGACTGCTACTATACCTTTAGTGCACATTTGCCATATTATTAATCTATATTATACTAGTAACTCAAATTCCATATTAATAAGAGACTACGAATGTCCAAGTCCCGGTCAAATGTTCTAACATAGTTGAAGAAAACCATTCAAACATCAATCATGGCCTCTTCTCAACTCTTGCTCTCTCGTCCCATTTTGATTGCTCCCGTAGCATACTAGTTAGAGCCATATCATAATCTATTCTTATAACCTAGAAATCAGTGACTCTACCGTTAAATGACCACTCATCTCCATGTCTCAAAGGGTCTTGCTTTGGACCACCGATCTCTCCTGTCACAGGGTTGACTTCGCCCTCAAACTCAGGAATGGTCTTCAACACTTGGAAAGTACCTATGTCGGTCTTAAGAGCCGGGGTATCATGAATAATAGATTCACTTTGCTCGCCTTCGGATGCTCTGATCTGGTCGTTGTACTCATCGATGGCCATTTGCGACTTGGCGATGTTCTGCAATCTTTCGAACTCCTCCTGTTGCTCCTTGGGCAAACGAGGAGGACCCGGAGTGAACTCTGTGGAGAACTTGGCGCTGTAAGAGCGACAAGCACCAACTCTGAGAGGTCTCAAAGCAAGAGAACGGGTCTGACAAGATATCACCTGGCGCAACATTTCCGATTATTGTTATTATTGTATTTTCACTAAAACCACTCTAAAAAGACTCTCGCTAAAGAAATACGAAACTTAAAGGAATCAGATAGATTATTGATGAAGTCACGATCTCCGGAACGGATTAGTTAAAGAGTGTATGCGGAGGAAATGATGTCGCATTTGACAACGATTTTGGGAAATGTGACACCGCAATGCAACATAGCAACGTTTTTGCAGCTACGGTAGTGCTAGTATGTATGGAGAGAAAGGATGTGAATTGAGAGTGAATAACTACAAGAGAAGGTATGTGCAATAAGAGATGAAACGAATAGTTGGAATAGAAATAGGTTAACCGTTGAGGGGGTTGGATACTCGGTTGGAGAGCCGAAGGCACAGTAATAATGGAGCTTGTGTGCCCTGACTTCCAGGAATCGTGCTACAACAATGCTCCTCTGGATGACTCTCCATTCAAAGGAAATTTTACAAACCGAGAATTTGAGATAATGAGAAGCGTCTACAGTATTTCATACGAAATGAAGCCGTCTTTTATTGCCTTTCGTTGTATACTGCTGTTCTACCCAAGTTAAGATCTTAAGTATATCACAACCTATATGCAGGCAACGAATATCGGCACATTTTACCATTGATCGATCTGGGCGAAATGGGCTTGAAATTGGGGATTTCATAGCTCATTGAGTTGCAAGGGTAGCTTACACTAGATTTGAACCTTTTACGGAATGAAAATAGCCCTGGCAAGAGAAATCAATCGGGCTTGACTTATTAAGGAAAGTCACGTGATATAGATTCGATAATTGGAAGAAGACAGTAGGACAGAGTCGATTATTTGGTTATGGAAGTGGAGATTTTTGGAAACGAGCCTAGACTGGGAAGTATGGCCCCGATAGTAGCAGAATGTCACATTTAATCACAACTCATAAAACAAACACAGTCTCCTCACTGTACCAACCACACACCAGCAGCTGTCGCGTCTCTTTCTATTCTATCTCACTCACTACACAGGCTACACAAATCGTCCTACTGAAACAACTATTAATAAGTGCCTGCACACACCACGATCAACACCCACTGAAAATTCGTGCGCCTACCGACAAATCGACACGAATCAAATTGAGAACAGCATAACACTACAATGGTGACAGGTCACAGTGTTGATAGGTTACACCACTTCCTTCCATCAACTCCACCGCCAATTCCTCGTCAGACTCAACCATCTCGCCATGAAGATGCTCACCAAGTTCGAGTCCAAGCTGTCGCGGGCCAAGGGAGTTGCCTTCCACCCCAAGCGCCCATGGGTGTTGGTCTCACTTCATCTGTCCACCATCCAGTTATGGGACTACCGTATGGGAACGCTTATCGATCGTTTCGAAGATCACGTCGGCCCAGTCCGTTGTGTGGACTTCCATCCCACCCAGCCTTTGTTTGTGTCCGGTGGCGATGATTACTCCATCAAGGTGTGGTCATTGAACACCCGTAAGTGTATCTTCACCCTCAACGGACATTTGGATTACATCCGTACTGTGTCTTTCCACAAAGACCTTCCATGGATCATCTCGTGTTCCGATGACCAGACCATTCGTATCTGGAATTGGCAAAACAGACAAGAAATTGCCTGTTTGACTGGCCACAACCATTACGTCATGTCAGCTCAATTCCATCCTAGTGAAGACTTGATCGTATCTGCTTCCTTGGATCAGACCGTTCGTGTTTGGGACATTTCGGGATTGCGTAAAAAGCACTCAGCCCCAACTTCCTCAATGAGATCATTCGAAGACCAATTGCAGAGACAACAGCTTCCTCAACAAGATATCTTTGGAAACGTCAATGCCATTGTTAAGTACGTTCTCGAAGGACATGACAAGGGTGTCAACTACGCGGCATTCCACCCAACTTTGCCTCTTATCGTCTCCGCTGGTGACGATAGAGTAGTCAAGTTGTGGAGAATGAGTGATACAAAGGCTTGGGAAGTAGACACTTGCAGGGGTCACACTGGAAACGTGTTGTGTGCCGTGTTCCACCCACACCAAGACCTCATTCTCTCGGTTTCCGATGATAAGACCATTAGAGTGTGGGATTTGAACAAGAGGGTTCCAATTAAGCAGTTCAGAAGAGAACTGGACAGATTCTGGCTCATTGCCTCTCACCCAACCATTAATCTTTTCGCTTCCTGTCACGACTCAGGTGTTATGGTATTCAAGTTGGAGAGAGAAAGACCAGCTCATGCCATTTTCCAAAACAAGTTGTTCTTTGTTAACGCTGAGAAGCAAGTACAACTGTACGATTTCCAGAGAAATGAAGCTTCCTTGCCAATGCTTTCTTTAAAGAAGATTGGTAAGACATGGTCCTTCATGCGTACTTTGTCATACAATCAAAGTGACAACTCCATTTTAGTTACTCACGGCGAAGGAGATGGAGGCAATTACGCTTTAATTACACTTCCTAAACACGTTACAGGTGCCATTGAGCCAACTGACATCCGTCAAGGTGAAGGTAACTTCGCATGTTTCATCTCTAGAAACCGTTTTGTCGCTTTCATCAAGCTGAGTAAAACCCTTCACGTGAAAGACTTGAGCAACAACGTAACTAAGACTATTCAATTGGATTCTTCTGTCACCGACGTGCTCTACGGAGGTCCTGGTCGTGTTTTATTGGTCAAGTCCCACTCTGTGGTCAACTACGATGTCCAGCAACGTAAGGAATTAGCTGAGATTTCAGTTAACAACGTCAAATACGTATCATGGTCTAATGATGGCCAACACCTTGCCCTTTTGTCCAAGCACACCATCACAATTGCTACCAAGGACTTGGAGTTGGTCACTTCAATGCACGAAACCATTAGAATCAAGTCCGCAGCTTGGGATGATTCAGGTGTTCTCTTGTACTCTACTTTGAACCACATCAAGTATACTCTTTTGAATGGAGACAATGGTATTATTAAGACCCTCGAGAACACTCTCTACATTACTAGAATTGCACAGAAGCAAGTGTATTGCTTGAACCGTTCTGGTGAGGTCGAGGTGGTCAACATCGATCCAACTGAGTACAGATTTAAGAAGTCTCTTGTCAACAAGAACTTCGCTGAAGTCTTAAGAATCATTAAAAACTCCAACCTTGTGGGTCAAAACATCATTGCCTATTTGCAGAAGAAGGGTTACCCTGAAGTTGCCCTTCAGTTCGTTCAAGATCCTGAGACCCGTTTTGAATTGGCTTTAGAATGTAGCAATCTTAACGTAGCTCTTGAGCAAGCTAAGATTTTGAACAATAACACCATTTGGGAAAAACTTGGAGAGGAAGCTTTGAACCAAGGTAACATGGAGGTAGTGGAATTTGTGTACCAAAAATTGCATTTGTTTGACAAATTATCATTCTTGTACACATACAAAGGTGATAACGAGCGCTTGAATAAGATGGCCACTGTTGCCGAACACCGTGGTGATGTCCTGGCCTTAGTCCAGAACACGTTATACAATAATGACGTAAAGAAGCGTTGTCAAGTGTATATCCAAAGTGGTATGTTGCCATTAGCCTACGTTTTGGCAAAATCTAATGGTTTCACTGAATTGGCTGCACACATTCTCGAAGAAGCAGGCGTGGAAGAAAAGGATGTGGAGTTACCAGAGCTTGGTTCCACAGTTTCTCTTCCACAGCCTGTTGCTGAACCCCTTGGAAACTGGCCCCTCAAGGAGTCATCATTATCTTTCTTTGAAACCGCACTTTTAACTGGACAAGTCGAGAACTTGTCTTTGGAACAATCTGAAGAAACATCTGATAAGTTTGTGGATGCATCTACAGCTGTTGTAGACTTCAATGATGAAGATGACGCTTTGGAAGATGAAGGCGATGCTTGGGATTTGGATGACGATTTGGACATCCCTGAAGATGACGAAATCATTCCAGTTGACGAAGATTTCCCAGTGGTAGCAGCTGCTGACGGCGAAATAGGATACTGGCTCAAGAACGCCAAGACAGCTGGAGGTTATGCAGCTGCTGGCTCTTTCGAACAGGCTGCTTCTCTCTTGAGTAAGCAGTTGGGTGTAGTAAATTTCGAACCTTTACGTAGCAGATTCTTGGAAGTTTACTCAGCATCGAAGTTGTACTTGCCAGGTATTGACGACTTGCCAGCCATGAAGAACTATATTCGTGCTGACAACGATGAAGATCATCCTAACAAATTCAAGCCTCATATTCCAGGCTTTGATAGCTTGGAAGATCAATTAGCACTTGGATTCAAGTACTTC
The DNA here is from genome assembly GCA_030572575.1 of Scheffersomyces insectosa. Classification (NCBI taxonomy): domain Eukaryota; kingdom Fungi; phylum Ascomycota; class Pichiomycetes; order Serinales; family Debaryomycetaceae; genus Scheffersomyces; species Scheffersomyces insectosa. Next base: position 54,764 of record JAJMAO010000050.1, read on the forward strand.
AATGCCAACAACTTAGAAGATGCTATCAGTACCTTCAGAAGTATCATATACACCATTACCTTGATCACAGTAGATGATGAGGATCAAGAATCTAAATGTAAAGATGTTTTGGTGTTATGTCGTGAATATGTCCTCGGTTTGTCCATCGAGCTTGCTCGTCGTGCCTTGGATCCTAATGACATCAAGCGTAACTTAGAGTTGGCTGCCTACTTCACCAGAGCTCAGCTCCAAAACCCACACAAGCTTAATGCATTGCAAGTCGCTATGACCCAATCCTTCAAGCACAAGAACTTCGCCAGTGCATCTCATTTTGCTGACGAGATCTTGAAGATCTCCCCATCAGGACAAAGAGCAGAAAGAGCCCAGAAGGTCAAGGCTAGAGCCGACCAAGTGGCTAGCGATGCTATTGAAATTGACTTTGATCCATATGCAGAGTTTGATATCTGTGCTGCCACATATACACCAATTTATAGAGGCAGCCCATCTGTGTCTGAGGAATTGGTTGGTGCTAAATACAAACCAGAGTTCAAGGGCCTGGTATGTAAAATTACCCAGATCACTGCTGTGGGCGCCCAAGCCTCCGGCTTGCGCATAATAGGATAGTCTTTTAATAATTGTATGTTAGCGTCTATCTTTCTCTTCTCCCAAAATTCATTTTTATATACTTCATACATTACACAATGGTAACTTTTAGACAAGAATTGTAAAAGTTCTTTCACAGAATTATTAGTGGTTTAGGGTTAAAAGGCAATATAGATTGTCCCCATGTTTTGGGTATTGTTCAAATATGAACAAAATGGTTCCAGTGCTCGATATCAGAATAGCTGCGAAAAGTTCGAGGAGCCTCGCAATTACCACCATAGAACAATATTCATATCAACAACACTATGCCCACCAAATTTCCTATGTTAACAATACTGAAACAAAGCTAGCACCACATCCCCCAACGCATATAGTCCATCACTCACATGTCATCTATACCAAATACCTCCTTCTACCACATGTAACTACTCTCTATACTTCCCCTCCATTAGCGGGTTACCCTCAATCCTGATCGAGTATCACATCACGTGCACCATAGTTAAGAAGAAAATTTTCGAATTTCGGACAATGCCTTTTTGAAGTTTGGAGCCGCTAAAAGAATCCAAAGGTGAAATGATTATTCCCCAGAGATAGACAGTAATAATAGTAATTAGCAATGTCTTCAAATAAGGACGAGGCCATAAAGCTCAAAGATCAAGGAAATGCGTTCTTGAAGGACCACAAGTTCGACGAAGCCGTAGAAGCTTACACCAAGGCCATAGAGTTGGATGGCACCAATGCCGTGTTCTATTCCAACAGAGCTCAAGTCCATATCAAGATGGAAAACTACGGTTTGGCCATCATAGACTGTGACAAGGCACTTGATGTCGATCCTAACATGGTCAAGGCATACTACAGAAAAGGTGTGTCGCTTATGGCAATTCTTAAGCACAAGGAAGCCCAAGCAAACTTTAAGATTATCTTGAAAAAGTTGCCAAACGACAAGTTGACTTTGGAAAATTACAAACAATGCACAAACTACTTGAAACGCCAGGCCTTTGAAAGAGCCATCGCCGGCGATGAGAAAATTTCCGTTATCAACAGTGTAGACTATGAGGGTATTCAAATCGAAAAGTCTTGGGAAGGACCAAACTTGACTATTCACGCCTCCAAGAAGGACGAAAATTCTGATGTAAATGTACAAATTGAAGGTTTAGATAACGACTACTTGAAGTACATGATTAACTTATTCAAAAAAGAAGGCAGATTGCCAAAGAAACACGTATTTGCCATTGTTGCAAAGGTTTACGAGTTATTCAAGAAAGAAAACACTATGGTGGAAATAAGCTTACCACATTCTGGCCTCAAGACTGAGGGCAGTCCTGATGAGATAATACTCGAAAACGGAAAGAAGTTAACTGTTGTAGGTGACACCCATGGCCAATTTTATGATGTTTTGAACTTGTTCAAGAAATTTGGCCATGTTTCGGATGAGCATATTTATTTGTTCAACGGTGACTTTGTTGACAGAGGATCTTGGTCATGTGAAGTTGCCTTGTATTTGTATGTTTTGAAGATTTTGTACCCCAACTCAGTCTTCATTAACAGAGGAAATCATGAGACCAACGACATGAATAAGACATACGGATTCACCGATGAGTGTGAATTTAAGTACTCTAAGAAGATCTTTGATGCATTTGCCGAGTCTTTCGGTGCTTTGCCATTAGCCACTCTCATTAACCGTTCTTACTTGTGTATGCATGGAGGCTTATTCTCCGACGACAAGGTTACTTTAGACGACCTTAAGAAGATCAATCGTTTCCCATCATCTGGTTCTACCCAGCCTCCTAGAGAAGGTCTTGCAATGGAATTGTTGTGGACCGACCCTCAACAGACCAATGGTCGTTCTCCATCAAAGAGAGGTATAGGTATGCAATTTGGCCCAGATATTACTGAAAGATTCTGTCTCAGCAACAAGATCAGAAAGGTATTGCGTTCCCACGAGGTCAGAATGGGCGGTGTGGAGTACGAACATAATGGTAGATTGATCACCGTCTTCAGTGCTCCAAATTACTGCGACTCCACCGGCAACCTAGGTGGTGTCGTCCACTTTACCGAGAACGCCAGTTACGATTCAGCCAAGGATGATGGCGAAGGATATAGAGACGTTGAGGACAAGAACTGTCCATGGACATTAGAGACAGAGATCTTTGAGGCCCTGCCTCATCCAGATATCAAGCCAATGGCCTATTCCAAGGGAGGTTTCGGTTTCTAAGAAGATGTATCATAGTAAAACAATAGAGTAGAATGTACGAATATTGATGAACTTCCAGCGGAGTGTAGAATCCTTGAGTTACTACTAAGACTATCATTAATAGTTGCAAAAAGTCTCTCTAATCGCTCCAAACCATATGTATATACAGGAAAATATTTCAAAGCCCTAAAATTTGCTCTTATGGTACCACCGTTGTATATGAATAAGTCAGTTGTTCTTTATCTAGAAAAGAAGGTATTTGTGCTTGAAAGCAAGAGAGTACTCGAACCATGCAGCCAAATAGAGACACTTCCTCGACGCAATATGACGACGACGAGCCCGATGAGTGGGATCAACGTATAATCAAAACAGGATGTCCTGAAGAGAACTTAGCATTGACGCTTTGCCATGCTGATACTGGGGACTGGAGACAATGTACCAAGGAAATGGAAGCATTCCGTAAGTGCTGGGATGCCCACAACAACAACTCCAGGACTAAGACTGTGAATAACAATGAGATATAATGAGCGAGATGGTGATGCTCGCTAAGTATATGGAAGATCTTCTACCTGAATCATTTGTACATATGACTATGACTTGTATATGACTTGAAAGCCTGTAAATAGTAAATGAACGACAATCTTATGGAATCACTATTAATATAGATGGAAACACCAAGTAGGCTAATTGAATTTATTCTAGGACTTCTATGACTTCGTTCTTGATTCCAACTCTTTCAATTCTTCATCGTCCTCTAATTGCTTCAATGGATCTTTCTTGATAATCTCTTCTGCGATTTCTTCATCGTGGTCTCTCCTCTTATTGACCGACTTCTGGGTCTTTTGCTTGAGTAGCTTTTTCTGCCTTGCCGCCCTCTTTTTGGCTGTCTTACTTTCTAGCAACGTACTTCTCTCTTGGGCTTTCTTTCTGAAGCTCTCTTCCTCTTCCTCCACTCGCACTCTATCTAACTCCTCTTTAGATGCTTCCATCTGCTTTCTCTTGTTCCGGATGTAGTTAGAGTAATCGAAAGATCTCTTTTGCGCTGGCGACTCTGTTAGTATATTTTTCTTTACGTACGGTCAACTTCAATATCGCTGAATACATACTTTTTTGTCCCTTATCGGGGTCTTCATCGTCATCTGGGAGAGTCGCGGAACTTCCTTGCTGAACCACTATTTCTGGGTTCTTCTTCATGAGCAATTCCAACTGCCTTTTCTGGCTGTTGGCAGCAGATTCCATTGAGGGTAGTATACAATTATTTAGTGTCTCATCAAGAAGAAAGAGATAACCACAGAATAACTCGCGTTCACGAAAAATCAAATACACTTTATTCACACACACAGAGCTCACATTATATTTTATACATACCTCATGATTGTCTCGCATGTCATATATGGCATATGTCAAACACAAAAAATATCGTATGTACATTTGACACCTCTATTATTTTATGGCTCTGTATTACTTTGTATTCAGGCAATATATGTCGTGTGTGTATTTTGTACATGGTATCATGTACTTGTGGTTATCGCTAATGCCTGAGGATATAAGGCATTATAGTCATTTCTTTCATCTCTAGCAAAATAAACTACAAACAGCAACAATTGATAGTGATTGTTACCACGAATCATAAACTACGAGACAATTACCTATCACCCCACTATCTGCTCATTATTCCTCTCCCTCTTCATTTAACTTCAAACAGTAAAGGATCTCACTCAGCTTTTCTTTTGTATGCAAAATTTATTTCGCAAAACAAAGGCTCAAGTCACTACTGCGAAGGTTGTAAAAGTACTGTTGTAGTAATACATATACTCTACAGCTGGCTTGATAGTCGAGTGAATGTTCTGACGGAATGCTAGATATACCCGATTTGTCTTCCGAGTCGGTGGAACTGACGGGCTTCTCGCTTGAACAAATCCTTCCGAGACGAGAGCGGAGTATTGAACATGTAAATAAGCTGGATTTGTCGCATAAGAAGAACCACGATGTTGGAAGGAAACACGCTCAAAAGCCCACAAAAGAAGGAATTGATAGTAGCTTTGACAACAAAACAAAACAAAGACATCTGAACTCACTGAATTCTCGAGCAAAACATGAAAAGCGTTCGCTTGACCGAGATCCAGATCAGATCAACACTTCGTCCCGATCTCACAAGAGTCACCATGAACGCCTGATCTCTCTTGATTCTTCAGATGATGAGCAAATACCGTACCACAACGTACTAAAGGCAGGGGTATACAGAAATGAAGCCGAGTTTGAAGATCAAATAAAAGAACTAAAGGAACAGAGTACACAGAAGTTCCGTACTAAATGGGAAGAAATACTATACAAGTACTCTCGTATAGATGACAACAAAGAGAGTGACGAAATAGACTTAGCAACTGGAAAAATTATCGTTGATAACGGACATCTAGAGTCAATGCATACTGATGAAAAGGAGTTGGGAAATGTAAAGATAGACGGTAATATTTGGGCTATGAACTACGATTTGGATAGGGACTTGCATCAATTGAAACAAAAGGAAACTAAGAAAAAGCAACAGAAGCAGAAACTAAAAGAAAGACTCAAGAGAGATAAGCAGTTTCATATTGAAAGCTTGCATAAGGGTCCATTGCCATATTTGGAATGGGATCAATCACTGAGGAAGAGAATACCCGTAGAAGACAATCTTTTGCAGCTAGACCCTTCCCCAACAAAGAAGCTGAAGAATAATTCTCGCCATGGATCACAATCTCCAAGTCCAATGAAGGGCCAGCACTACACTCCCACAAAAAACAAGGTACCGTCTGACTATTATACTAGCGGAAACACATCACCATTGCATCACAAGGACACCTTGAATAAGTCTTACTTTGATGAATCCACATCTATTCTAGACTCTGCTATAAGAAGTAGCAGATTGAGACTTGACCATAGTGATGAACAGGGTGCCGTTCGTAGTAAGAGAAGAGGTGAATTTACCGGTGATAGAAGCTCGATGAATTCGGATTCTTCTAATGCAGAATTAAACTCAGAGAATGCTGTTGAAAGCGAAACATCTCAAACTTCTCAAATAGATTCAAACGATAATTTGTACGACTCAGAAGCTACAGAAGGAGCAAAAGAACTCCACAGCAGATCAACAATTTATGAAATTGTCGAAAGCCTGTCAGAAGATGAAAACGACGACGGAGATGGCGAAGACGAAGATTTTGATGACCAATATCTGGTAATTCTTGAGCCATATTTTCTCGGAGAAAGTGAAATTTCAACCACCACCACTATTTATAGCTGTGCAGTCAATGATTGCTCATATTGCACAGGAAACAAGCTTCTTTATAAGAACCATTTGTTAGACAGTCACAGTACTGAATTACAACAAGTTGGCTACCCCATTCCAGCCAAGGATGAAGAGAAGGAGACAACGAAAGGAGATTTACCAGCTAAATACCTTTCAAATAAAATATTTCAGCAATTTCCTTTAACGTATGATATCCCACCTTTACCTATCTCAGAAGATGGCCAACCCTTTCTATGTGGTAAGAAGGTGGATGATTCAACCTGTCAAAGATTCTATTTGAATGTCGGTGATTTGATGAAACACCAGTCACGTCACTATACACACTGCTCATCGAAGAAACAGGTTTTGATGTGCCCTCTTCTAGGCTGTGGCTATATCACAGAAGGTGGCTACTTGGAGTGGCGTGCTCATTTTATCAAAGAGAAACATAATATTCAGCCGGAAAATTTGTACACTAAAGTTTACGATTCAGAAGCCATCGAGTCACAGTCAAATAATACACTGACTTCGGAAGTTGAAGACTATCTCAACAATGCATATACTAGACTAAGTGACAAGAATATAATCATCAGTGACAACATAGATGATTTGTTCAGCAATGATGGAAGCGATCTTGAAAATCCGGCAGACATTGAAGTTGATTACGACTCTGATTTAGAGGCAGAGGATGATGATCCGAAAAACGGAATAACAAGGTCAATTACTGGTGATAACATCCTCGAAGCATCACATGATGAAGATGATGTCTCTGAGCCGAGTCATAGTTCCGATGTCTCTGTAATCGACTTCAATAACACACCATCACCCTCAAGAAGGACTGTGTCCGTACTTGAAACCCCGAAGATCGACTCTTCAATTATTGTGACTAGCACATTTTCTCCTGGCGAGAATGATGAAGGCTACGAGTCGATTGAAGAGCTATTCTCCAATTAAGATGCAGCATAGATTATCTGCTAAGATTGTGTATCATAGTTTTGTTATATATACTGTATTTCTAATAGCATTAGTTCTTCTATTTACAAGACTTGGAATACTAAATATAATGTAATGAATTACTTCTCATTATTGTCAGAGTCCTCATTTAACTCGTACTTCTTTCCTTTTTTCTGTGGTCTGCCCTTGAATGCATCTGTTCCCTTAATGTACATATCAAATGCATCGTTTCTCTCTGCAAATGGACGAGGACCGACCAACCTGATCATGTCTTCTCTGGTCAAGACCTCCTTTTTGTATAACTCCTCAGCGACCTTGTCAACTAAGTCAAGCTTCTCCGTTAACAATTTTGTGCATGCAACATAAGCTTCATCGATAAATCTCTTCACTTCAGTGTCAATCTTTCTAGCGGTTGCCTCAGAATAGTTATTGTGAACTTTGAAACCACCAGTGTCATCGCCTGTGTCATAAGCGATACTACCGAGTTTCTCGGACATACCGAGCTTCAAAACCATCTGCTGGGACATCTGAGTAACTTTCTTGAAGTCATCCGATGCACCACTGGTAACAGTATCGAAGTGAAGCTCTTCACTTACTCTACCTCCGAGAGCCATGGTAATTCTGTGCATGAATTGCTCCTTGGAGATCAAGTATTGGTCTTTAGGAAGATATTGGGCATAACCCAAAGCTCCCTGACCTCTTGGAATGATAGATACCTTAACCAATGGGTCAGCAAATTCCAAAAACCATCCACAGATGGCATGTCCGGCTTCGTGGTAGGCAACAGTCTTCTTTTCTTCAAGACTGAGAACACGAGACTTTCTTTCCAATCCTGCAACAACACGTTCAATGGCTTGCTCAAAATGGTAGATATCCACAGAGCTGGCGTCCTCCCTTGCTGCTATAAGAGCACCCTCATTACAACAGTTAGCAATGTCGGCACCTGCAAACCCGGGAGTCAAAGCACTCAATCTGCCGGCTAAGTCATCAATAGCCTTCGATTTTAACTCTTGGTATTTGGAAAAGTCGATATCTTTCTGCGTAGCCTTTATTTCTTCGTCACAAGTTAATGTCAATTTTGATAAATGTACCTTGAAGATTTGTTTACGACCATCAATATCTGGTGTGTCGATAGAGATGTGTCTATCAAAACGTCCTGGTCTCAAAAGTGCTTTATCCAAGATGTCCGGACGATTAGTACCTGCCAAAACAACGACGTGATCTGAAGAGTCAAATCCATCCATCTCAACCAATAACTGGTTTAAGGTGTTTTCTCTCTCGTCATTTCCACCCATCTTTCCATTACCTCTCTCCTTACCAATGGCATCAATTTCATCAACGAAGATTATCGAAGGAGCCATCTCTCTTGCAGTTTTGAATAAATCACGAACTCTGGAGGCACCGACACCGACGAACATCTCTACGAATTCAGAACCAGACACCGACAAAAATGGAACGCCTGCCTCACCAGCAGTGGCCTTGGCCAAAAGAGTCTTACCAGTTCCTGGAGGACCGGATAATATAGCTCCTCTAGGGATTTTAGCTCCCAATTTTTCATACTTACGTGGATCTTGAAGGAACTTAACGAATTCCATAATTTCTTCTTTTGACTCGTCACATCCAGCGACGTCCTTGAACTTGATTTTGACTTCTGTTTCCTGGTTGAAAAGCTTGGCCTTAGATTTTCCGATCTTGAATAACCCCCCAGGACCTCCACCGGCACCTGAACCCTGAGATGTTCTTCTCATGGTCAAATACCAGAGACCACCAATCAAAAGTACGGTCGGAAGGATAGGCAATATATAGTTGAGCCACGATCCTCTATCTTCATACAAGATTGGCAATCTTTCATTCACTGGAATAGTCAATTTATCTTGGACATTCTTCATTTCTTCTTCGAAGAACTCTACTGAACCGATAGTGAAGACTACAGCAGGAGTTCCACCAGAGGTGCGGAAGGTCTGATCAGAAACGGCACCTGCAATCAATTCTGCTTCAACGGCGAAACGGTTAATCACAGTCAACTTGGTCACTAATCCCCTCTCCAAATAGTTAGTCTTAAAGTCTTGGAACGAAAGCTCGTTCTTTTCGGTATCTCCTGAGAGAGCATATGCAGTTAATGCTACAGTGAAGATGGTGGACATCACGAAATAACGGGCCACAGTCTTACCGTCGAATTGGTAGATCTTAATGTTGTTAGGATCGATCTTGGGGTTTTCCTTCTTCAATCTTTCCTTGATCTCTTCACGCATGTCGCGTTCTTCCTTATCCATATTTTTCTTTGGTTCCTTGTCTTTAGAAGTCTCTTTTTCCGAGTCGTTGGACTCTTTAGATTCATCCGATTTAGCCTCTTTCTTGTTCTCATTCTCGTTTTGAACATCTTTTAATGTTTGTATCGACTGTTTGAAAGATACACGGTTATTCACGCAAGAGAAGGCCCTTGCTGGCTGAATAGGCTTGAGTGATGTTATTACTCTATTGCTTAATCGAGAAGACAACGGTCCAGAAATGGAGCTCAAACTCCGCACCATCGAGTGAGATGGCACTCTTAGAACTCGTATCGAGTTGGAGACCAACATATTGAATTATAGCTACTGTTCCGGATCAATTCTTCCTTTCTATATGGAAGTTTAATTCACTATTTTCTGGGTTGGTGTTATGTTATCTCCAGGTATTGTCTGAAACCACTGCAATAAGATTAGCGCTCAACTAACTACTTTAAAGCTACAAACAGTCCAAAGTATTCGAGTGAAAACGACTGCAAATTCAATTTCTTTGGTGTCAGCACAATCACCTCCCCAATGTAAAACACGAAATAGCTTCTATTTGCACAAACACAAAGTATCCACTGCTGTATCCCACTTCTTTTCAATAGAGACTACCACTTGAACTCTTCTTTTTAAAGAGCAAACGGAAAATCAATGAATTTTTCGCCTCCAATTGAGTGCGTGCATATGGCCAAATGTTGTTGCGCTACCAAATAATGTGAGTGATGGATAAGTCTAGTGGAGAGGTAGTCCAGTGTTTGATGAAATATGGATTGAGTTAAGGGCAATCTGGCTAGAGGAAGAGAAAGACAGGAGGGAGGGCACACTTCAAAAGACTTTGTATAAAAATTGAAGAAAAACCAGCTGCGAGTGATGGCATAGTACGGGCTACTGCTAACGCTTTTCTCGTGGCTCACACATTATTTTTGCACCCAAATCGCATGACTGAACGTATAACAGAAAGTCCAGGTAACGGAATGTTCCCATTTAAGTACTCCTTCCAGTCTATTATCCATGGTATACATTGAAATATATATTACATATTGTATCGTCCTTGTAGATTGTAGCAGCAAATAGCGCTATCACAAACTGAAAAGTACTCTATAATTCTACTAGTTCAGCTTGCAACATAAGTGTAATAATTCACCAGAAATTACACTATCTAATTCTGCGGTGACTTTCTGCTGTTCACGAACCGTTCCCAGCTCGTCTCGCAAATCTTAAGAAATTTCTCCTTTTCGCGAGCCAACATTGCTGCATTATCATTGGCACCCGCGGTAGGAGTAGAGTCAGAGGACTCACTTACTGCGCCGCTTTCGCCATTGCCGCCAATACTACTAGACTTATCACTCTCCACATTCTCGTCTGAAGACTCCTTCTCGGTCTTATCCAGGCCACCATCTGACAGACCACCTTCTTGCTCTTTCTGGTTGAAGATTCGGAAGTTGAAGATACTCTCGTTCATCAAATTGATTGAGCCAAAGATCTCCCCATTGGTGACTGCTTCCAATTTGTCCGCAGCATCCTGATTTGGGAATTGTGACAGTTGTGGTCTATTTGCAGGTTGTTGCTGCTGATGCTGCTGCTGTTTATAGTATACCTTAGCCTGTTGCTGATACTGCAGCTGCTGATAATAGTTGATAACAGCAGGCATATGTGGATAGGCAGCTGTATATTGAGGTTGGATTGACGATCTTTGACCATTCACAACGCGGGTCGTCTTAGTACGAGCTTCTTCCTCTTGCTCACTTCTCTTATATTTCTCTTGCATTTCTCTCACTTCATCCTCTGACACAGGAAGTCTATCGTCTTCCAAATCTTCAGGAAGTTTAGCTTTTGAAACATTGGCCGAACGCGACTCAAAGAACTCTCGCTGTGCAGATAGTGGTTGAGACAGAAGTGGCGCTATTTTCATGAGATCGCCATGATAGACATCTGTTACTGAGTACGGTTTAGGACGGGTGCCAGAGTTTGAAGCTATAATCGACGCAGATACCGCAGTATTAGCATTAGCATTCGCTGACGAAACATTAACTGAACCAGTCACGGAGCCAAATGGTATGCCTATGGAACTAGGTCCAGTTGCAGTGGGACCTCCTCTATTAACCGCAGAAAAAGTATTGGCCTGTCCTGTTGGTGGTGCTTTAGAAATGTTGGACACAACTGGAGAATTCATGGGACTGGGGCGGAATTGGGTGCCATGTCCATGACCCTGGAATTGAGGTTGAGGATGTCCCTTAATTGGCCTTATGCCTCTGGGGAAATGTGCCAGAGTAGTAGTGTACGGGTATACTGTTCTCACCCTTCTGAATTGGCCTGGATGGTGGTAAACTAGATGCTGTGAAGGAAAGTGCTGCTGTAAATGAGAGTGTGGGTATTGGGGTGGTCCTTGAGCTTCTATATGCGCGTGAGTCTGGTAATGAGAGTTTGAGAAAGGACGTGGTTGCACTCTGGCCACTGGAGCCCCATAAGGACTGCTTTGCGAATAGGAATGTAAGCCCGTCAGATGAGTGTCACCAGTGGAAGCTATAGTTCCAATAGGCCCAGGGCCTGCTGCTATTGCTGTTGCTTCCATAGTTGATACTCTCAGAGGATGTATAGGTGCGTCATCAGGCTTTATTTCTATACCCAGAGAAGCATCAGTAGCACCTTCGGCAGGAATGCCAATAAGTCCATCTGCTGCCCCAATTGGTTCTTTAATTTTCAGAATGGGTGGAAGATATCTTCTTTGAGCGAGTTGGTGCCTAGCACCAATGAAAGGAGTTCTAGTCGCAATAGACCGAATTGGAGCCGACTGGATCGTTGGTCTTAATGATTCAGAATTAGCAGTGGCAGCCGAAATATCCAACGGAGACGGAATAAACTGTCTTTTCAATCTCTTTGCAGTGGATGGAGTAGATAACCTATCCAATTCGTCGGTGGCGGTTGTTGGTTCCGAGTTGATAGTGATGATGGTAGGAACATTCGAAGGAGACGAGGCTTCATTAGGTGATTTAGTGGACTTTGTATCTTTAGAAGCATCCTCTGTATTATCGTTAGTTGTAGCTGTAGAAACGCCGTTTGAAGTAGTAGCCTCTGGATCATTTATGATATGAGCTAGAGAAGCATTCTTAGGACTTCCACCCGAAGATACTGGGATGGGATGAGCACTAGTACCCATTGCCGTACTTGGTTTCACCAGATTTACAGTAGTAACTTCATTTGAAGAATTTGAAGCATTTGCAGAAGGTGTCTTGAACACCGTCAACGATAGCGCAGCTCTTGAGGCAATCAACCCTCTTTGCTGTTGTTCTATTTGCTGTGAAATCTTCACCGTCGATCTCATTTCTGCCGACTTTAACGCAGGAAGACCTGGACTGACGATACGGAGAGCAACATCCAGGGAGTCTGATGACTTTAAGTTGAGCGAATGAGGGCGGTGTCGTTTCTTAGGTGGACCTGAATCTACAGCGGAGTTGTTAGTGTCTGCTTTGGGTGCAGCGTTGCTAGATTTGGCAGGTGATAAACGTCGTTGGGACGAGGTTGTTGGTTGTGTAGGGGGGTCTGCTAGAGACGGTGGTAGGTCTACTTTGCTTTGGGACATTTGGTGATTTCTTGTGGTAGGTATTGTGAGATGTGTGGTATACTGAAAGGTACGATGTGGTAGTGATGAAAAGGCTGATGATGAAGATAGAAGCCAATAAGGATTAACTCAACACAATCGCAGGTTTATCAGGATTTGGGTTGTTATTAGCTTGCTTACGTGATTCTTGGCCAGTTTCTGGGTGTCTTTGCGAGGTCGGTGTCTCTTGTTACCTGTAGTGGGGCAATGGGGCTCTCTCAATGCTTGCAACTCTTAGCGACCCGGACTTTAATGTGAGGAAAGGTCACGAACACGATCGAGAAACCGTTTCTTTGCGACTTCTATGCTTTGACTACAGCCGCCAAAGGAAAACCAAAAAAGGCGTGGTTGTTACAGCGTCTAAACACACTTCGACTTGTGCTGCTTCACTGCTCAGTTCAATACTCGTCTCAAACAGAGCGTATGTCTAAACCGGAAAACGACCCAAAATGCGACAATGCACGGATAGGATCTAGACGTAATACAGATGAATGTTTGTTTCTCGTGAGTGTGGGTAGTGTGTAGTTTCTGTGAGTAGTGCGTCTGTCTGAGTTCGTGTGTGTTTGTGCGTGCTGTGAGTTTAGTCTCAGGTACCAGTCAGGAACGCAGTGCGGTGACGTGGGGGCGAAGGTGGTAGACGAGGTGGAAAGTGGGAGTATGAGTATGGGATTAGAAGAATTTGGGAATACGTGCTTAATACCGCAAGTTTGGAACGGGCACGGGATGGCAGATTCTGGATAGTAGTACCAACAATTGCACTCTTTGATCTATGACGTACTCTGCTGCGACGGCTCTGTTCGTAAGCAGTTGCACCTGTCACGAGGCTAACTCTGCAAAATTCACACACCGACCTTCAGGGGGCGGAACAGCGCTCGTGTATACGACAGAAAAAAGGAATGCAGTTTGGAAGGAGAATGCACTCTAAGCAGCGGTCGCGAAACTACGGTGGTGACTTTGTGTGAAGGGGCAGCGGTGGATGCTGCGGCACGTAATTGTAGTACTATTGTATCGCTACAGAGACAATGGGAGGTTACACGTAAATCGAGTTGACTGAACGTGCGATGGTGGATTCTTGCAAGCCGGTGGAGTTTGCGTACGCTCGGCGATGGGGCAAGATCCTTCAACTGGGAGGTTGAAATTGTCGATCTCCAGAATTGGACACTATTTGCGACACTCACAAACAAGAGGGTCTCGAATTGGGGCGCCCTTTTAAAGAAGAGTTTCCCTTCTTTTGATCCGGGGAAGCTACATATGTATATATACCACAGGACAACTACGGCGCCCGGCTCACTTTCTGGGTTCTACGAAGTTGCGCCGACGGATTTGCCTCTGCCCATTAATTGTCACCAAATCAATCATCCCTTTCCCGCAAAGGGACATATGAAACACTAAGAACTTATTTTTCTATTAGCACTGCTCGTAGATGTTTTAAGTAGGAATGATGTACCGGATCTGTAAATACAGTACCCAAGAGTTTACTGCTCTTCATCTTCCCATTAGTTACAGAAACCAGCCAGATACGTGACAGTAGAGTCAGCTTTCTTCGTAGACTTCGGAAGCATCGAGAATTACCAGTGTGAAGGTGGAGTGTGGAACACAGTACGGATGGTGCTTGGCCCATATCGAATAAAGCTAATATTCATCATGATAATTTCTTTGGATTTTAGTACGTGCCTACTTTAGACGCCATTCCATGCGAGTGCCTGCAAGTGAGATCTGTACGTTTCCTAACAAGCACAGGAACCAAGTGCTACTCCGTATAATGTGTAGCGCTTGCACAAATAGCAATGTAAAATGTCTCTTTCATTTTTGAATTCTGCTTTGAGTAAAATGCCATGAGAAAACCAGGGAAATGGCCAGTTTACTAGAATAAGCCACAAATATAGCCTGTGGAACCAATTCGCCTATACTTCAGAATTTCTGTGCTTTCAAGGGCCCACACAATTCTGCAACAACTCTTCAACGCAGTTCAGCTCATTCAAAGCTATGAATATGAATTCCACTGTTGCCAATTCAAATTGCAAGGAGACTTCCCCGAATCTTTCTCCACTTCGCTACCTCTTCTTCCTTTCTTTTAGTCCTTATAGCACATACTCTGGTGGAACTGCTATTGTATAGCCATCCCTGCAGAGAGCATGTTTCAAAATTAATTTACATATACCTATCCGAAGTAGAGGTAACAGTGTGCATGAGTTCTTTTGAGGTGATCGGGCTACTCTGACTCTTAGTGCCGACGTCTATGACAATACCGTTCTGGAAGCGACCTGCTTAACACAAGGCACACCTTCTTCATTGTGGAAGGTTACTTGATATGCATGGAATAAATAATAGATCCGTGCCGCCATATATGGATTTTGCAGCTATTTAAGATTGTGCAAAACCGGCCATGGTTTAAATGTTACTGCTACACTTCGTTTGAGTCTAATTAACCACGAGAAAACTTCTTTGAAGTTTGCTATGAAGAATTTCCTAAGTTCCTCTTGGAGTTGACCGTTTCTAAGAAGCTACAGCTCTACACAATGATCATATTTAAGATATCTAGATTAGAACACACGTATAGAATAGGAATACTACATGTAATACGGATATAATACGAACTTTAACAAACTATAATAACAAGCGACAGTTACCTATGCACAAAGCTATATCATGCCGGCGAGATCGCAAAATTAATGATTAATCAAGACACAAAATACCATCATAGAAGCCGTGATCTGACCCGCAGCTGAAGTCTATTAACCCACAGGATGTCGAAATTGTGTCGTATGGGGCCTGTCACGAATGCTTCTCTGATAATGAATTGGCTAATTACAACAGTGTAAGCACATAATGCGCTACTACGCTTACTGAGTGTACTTCTCCCATCCCTTAGGTCTCTTCAAGTTGTTGATGGTATAGTACTTGGTGGTACAAGAGTATCCTCTCCAAGTGAAGTCCTTGTCTGGGTTACAGGCACAGTTTCTTTCGAATCTGACGTCCTTGTCAACTGGACAGTTGTGGAAAGGAACGTGGAAGTATCCAACATCTTCAAAGAAGTGAATCTTCTCTCTTGGCAAGAACAAAGCAGCAGCAATAGAATGGACTGGTGCATCACCCCATCTTTCGTAGAAGAATCCACCAGCCTTATCCAAGTGCTCGAAGTATTGTCTGTAAGCATCACTTCTCCAGAAGTTCAAGTTAGCAATCTCGAAATTGGACCAGAAGTGACAACCGTTATAAGTCTTTCCGGCATCATCGGAAATCCATTCCAAAAGGTTGTTTTCGGCAACGGCTTCTGGGTGGGCTTCAATATACTTCTTGGTGGTGTCCCAAAGGGTTGGAATCGTTTCCTTATATTCTGGCAAAGAAATGGTGAAAGAGTAGTCCTTACCGTTGTCCTTCATCCACTTGAAAATATCGTAGTCGATATCACAGTAGATCTTGATGTCAGGCTCGACTCTCCAGTAGTATTCGTACTCGGCCATGAGTTCGTGTCTCCAGAAGAAACCGGACTCGTAACGACACATATGTCTGTATGGCTCAGAACCACCGTAGATAACCTTCTTTTCTCTCATCTTTTCTCTACCCAAAGCAGCCTTCTCTTGGTCAATCCAAGGTGGGTACGACCATTGGTCAGTTGGAATCAAACCGTACTTAGTCTTACCAGAGACAGCAGCACTGGTGGTTTCAATAAAGTTGTCGTCGAAAGGCTTGTCGTTCAAGAAAACCCAATCGTAGTTGTACTTGTTGTTGAATCTGTCCTCCACCTGTCTGATGGAGTCCAAAAGTGAGAACAAGTCCGAGTTACGGGCCAAGGTCACGAAGGTGGCCTTAATCTTCTCGTCCTTGTTGAAGACTGGCTTACCTTGCTTGGTGGAGCCCTTCTCGAATTGCTTTGGGACTGGACCCAGCTTTCCGGCTTGTTCCTTTTGAACGTCACCGGCCAAGGGGGTCAGACCGGACTGAGATTGGTTTGCTGCTGGTGCCAAGTTGTACAGCGATCCTCTGGTGAGGATGTACCCACAGCCAATCAAGACTAGCGCGAAGATAGCGAATCTCACGAGACGTGCGTTGGATCTGGACGAGGCCATAATGAATGCACGAATGGGAGCACGAGATGGGTTAGACTATGAAGAGCAAAAGAGTGTGAACTATACTCTACGAAAAACTCACTGCTGAATCCTTGTATATATATAATAGGTAACGTGAAATTTGTCGTTGGAGAGTTGCTAGGTTTGAAGGGTGCGAGTAGGAGGGGTGCGAGTCTTCTTTCTGCAGGAGCAGAGGGACGTGAGTTGAATGGTATTTTGCAGTGGACGAGGAGCGGAGAGTGGGAGCGATGAGCGGCTGAAGCGGGGTGGAATTGCCGATTTTGGGTTGGGATGGAGGTACGAGATGGGCTGGCAGTCGGATGCCAGTTTTTGGGCGCTTTTGAACCCCCAGAGATCGTGTTTGCGTGGAGCTTGTCTTTCCCTGGCTCCCTCTCTCGCTGCCCACCTTTCTTGTCGGACACTCGTTTTGAACACGTAGACGCGATGCATTGTCTTAACTGGACGCCCTCAGGAGACCACCTGCACACAGCCGATGCGAGTTTGTGCACAGACCGTAGAGTGGGCCTGTCTCCAGATTTTCCAGGCGCCAAAATTTTAGAATATTATTTAATGTGACGCCCATTACCTGTGGAAGACTGCGATAGGCTGACGGGAGTGAGTGGGGAGTGACTTGAATGGACGATGGCGCGAGCAAGTGGGTCCAGATTGTCGCTTCAGGTGGTACACGCTGGCCAATTTACACACCGGAAAATCGAAATTCCGTCCATTTCTGTTGTTCTCTTGTGACGCTGGACGGAAAAGACCACTGGCTGGATTGGGCCAGCTTACCCTTTTCGGTGTCATATTATTCTATTATGCCGGAAATATCGTTCGCACACCATATTTTTTCACAAGACCCTGTGCTAGCACGTCTCAACAATAGACTAGATAACTATCATATATAGATTCATTTCATATATACGGTATGGGAACAATACAGACATGCGGTTTTCAGATGTGGTGGAGCAAATCCATGGAGTAGCCAGGAAAATACTCACAACCGTGGATTTCAGGGTGAGTTTGTGGGAGGCAGATCTTACTAGATATGCACCGGCTTCCATTTTCATTGTAAAATAGAGTTTGAATCGGAGATGTCCAGCAGGGGTGTTATTTTTAGTCAGCGTAGTCTGAGATAACGTAGTCATCGTAGAGACACCGAAGAGCCATGTAGTTGAGGTTAATCTTGGGAGCAAAATGTTCCATACGTGGCTTGACAGCAGCCATCTCAAAACCCTCTACAAAGTGAACGGCACCATACCGCCATCAAACACCGTGTATTGAACGTACATATCGCCTAGCATTCCGTCCCGTGAATAATGATGCAAATTGCAAAAGCCGTAGCCTGTGGCTGGGTTGATGCGTATAGATCTAGGCGAGTTGCGAATAAAATGGCGATAGCAAATGATCGGTCAAGTTTATTATTTATGAGATCCAGAAACTCACCCAAGGAACTATTCAACGGGATCGGAAGGTGTGACGTCCGCTTAATTGAATCTGAACAAGATCTGATGCAAGTTAAATCAGCTCAGGGTTAAAGATAATTAATGATGTCATTGTACTAATCGGGAAATAGGCTACAAATTCGTTGTAAGACGTAGTCTTTGTGCTCTGAAAATGACTACCATAACATACGACAAAGTTGGTTTTATTATTACTTTTATTCTATATCTTACACGTAAGGCAACTAAACATCTACTCTTTCTATAACAACTCCGCCAGGGTAGTGCTGCACGCTACTTATTTACATGAATGAAATCGAGGTCTGCCCCAATACGTGACGGAAATTTCACAGGAAATTCGACCATTCCACTGGTCTCGTCAATCCCATCATGTCGTAGTACCTTTTACCACAACTGTATCCTCTGAAAGTGAAGTCACTTTCCGGCTTACAAGCACACTTGTGATCGTATCTGAACTTGTTGTTCAATGGGCACTGAGTATAAACTCCATGGTTGTAGCCAACATCCTCAAAATAGTGAATCTTGTCCTTTGGTAAGAAGAGAGAAGCAGCAATCGAGTGGATAGGAGCATCTCCCCATCTTTCGTAGAAAAATCCTCCTGTCTTATCCAAGTACTCGAAGTAATCTCTGTATGCTTTCGATCTCCAAAAGTTTAAACTTGCAACTTCAAAGTTGGACCAGAAGTGACATAAGTTGTAGGTTTCACCATTATCATTTGAGATGAAGTCCATGAAATTGTCCTTAGCAATATGCTCGGGGTGCAATTTCAAAAAGTCCTTGGTGTGATCCCACAAAGTTGGAATTGTCTTACGGAATTCATGGATAGAGATTGTGAACCCATAAACCTTGTCATTGTCTTGCATATATCTGAATAAATCGTAGTCCAAGTCACAGTGGATCTGGATACCTGGTTCAACTCTCCAGTACCAGTCGTATTCATCCAACAACTCGTTTTGCCAGAAGAATCCACTTTCAAAACGACACATGTGACGATAACTCTCCAGGTCTCCGTAAATGATCTTCTCTTCCTTCATTTTACGACGGGACTCGGCAGCTTTATCCATGTCAATCCAATCTGGATAGGACCAGTGCTCTTTAGGAATAGTTCCGTACTTCGTCTTACCGCTGACAATGGCAGAAGTCAAATCCTTGAACTCCTGGGTAAACGGCTCATCGTTAAGGAAAACCCAATCATAGTGGAATTTACGGTTGAATCTGTCTTCGACACCACGAATGGCCTTAACTAATTCAAACAACTCCTTATTACGAGCCAACGTCACAAAAGTGGCTTTAACCTTGTCGGTGAACGGAGGATCGGGCTCTGCAATCTGTTTGACTGGCTCCTTGGGCTTATTAGGGTCTTCTTTTGGCTCTTCCTTTTGCACTTCGGGCTGGGCTGCTTTCTTGGCATCGTTATCACCGATTATACCGGCGTTGGCAGCTCCAGACTCAGGAACCTGTGGCGTAGGACCCTGTTTTGCAGCTGACAAGGGGTCTGAACCCTTTCCAATGACCTCGTTGGACTGACTATCGACATAGACGACTTGTGGCGTTATGAAATTCGTCAAAGAGTACATCACTAGAAGTGCTACGACCACTAGGACGTATCTGGGCACGGGAATTCTCTTCATTAGTAGATTTTTCTATTGGTGTCTACTAATCCGATTCCCTTTTGCTGTCAGTTATTAACAACTATGAATGACCCGATAAAAGAAACCCAAACAAGAATTTAACACTGTTACTGTGATGAAGTGTCCTTACAATGTTGGTGTCAGTTATTTTTGGAGGCTATAAATAATAAGACAATCTGGAAGAAATTATTATTTATTGTCGAATAGCAGGGTTTAGGAAACTGCTGGAGCGATGGAGATATGACACTAGAAGTGGACTAGTGTGGGAGTTGACGATATGAGTCGAGATTCGGCGGAAGAGGCTGAAAATTGAGAAATAAAGTGGTCTTATGACTTTCTGTTCAATCTTCAACAGTGTCAATCTGGAGATCGCTGAATGGCACAAAATTAGAATGGTTGTACTACACAACGTTCTGTATGCTAAAATACCCTCACAAACAGAACCAAACACGCTGTTGGCAGTAAACTCTAGCTACCACTATTCTATGGAATCCGAGGAGAGGAATAAGATAAAGAAGAACAGAAGAAAGAGATGGGTTTATCTGATGAAATACTGTCCTCTCTACACTATCGTCTTCACCATTCCCGTGAATTCCAGTTCGAAAGGGTGTCGATGATTCGGCGGCATGGATGCAAAATCCTTCCTGATAGCGAGGGTACTCCATACCGAGTACTAAAGTTACCAGCCAGCACAATGTAGGTCCAGCACATCTTCGAAAGATTTTCGGTGCATGCATTGCGTATGAGGAAAAACCGGCGTAGAAGGGATATGATGTCATGGAGGTGGTACAAGTAATCAGAGCATAATTACGCATGTGACATGGATGTTAAGAGAAGTTGAATATTCTGGAGACTTTGACATCGGCTGCAGTTGATTGCATGGGAGTAAGTCGAAGAAGGCTACAAATGGTCCGAAGCCACGGTGGACTTCCAAGAGTACAATTTCTTGACGTTCTACGTCCTACAAAAGTCAACGACTCGCATGGTGTTAATATTACTTAGAAAGCCAGCGAAGCAATATTTACATCTGCAGAGCCGAGAGTAGGCTGAGGCTTGCATTCATAAAACTGTGTATTCATAAAAATCTATATATATCTAATAATCCATGGGCACGCTTTTGGTGTCGACTCACGGCATTAATGAATGCTTATCGGAATTTATAACCCGATTGTGGATCAATGGTCTCCTCTAGCTGTGAACGAACAAAGCTCCTAACACTAGGACCCATACCAAGCCAATTTTTGTAGGGGCGTCAATGGAGCCTGGACGACTTGCCATAGGCCCATACCTGGGGCCAGGGGTAATTCCATGCCTGCGGGTTTCTCGGTAGCTAGAACTCGATCTCATATTGTAGATACTAATATGTAGTGTATAGCGGAGCTAACTTGCCCTTATCCAACTATCCATGATTACATTGGGAATCAGGACAATTTTATATCCTCTGTTTGCTTACCAATTACAACTGGCTACTTTCAGCTAAGCACGCTTGAACAGCCACTGTCACAGCCCCAATTATCACAATAAGATTCTGTTGACAGGTTGCAAGTTCTTTTTATTGCGGCCCAATGAATAAAAAGAAATCAATAGCTTATTTACCTAAGAGTGTTGCATATTTGCATATTTTCGGGGTACCTTCATAACACCGTATCGTGATAACCGCAATCTCAGTGCATCTTGCTTCGTAATTGAATCTAGAGTAGGTCCATTCACCGACTTAAGTACACTAAAAGTCTTGGCACGCAATTAAGGTTCATCCTTGCATGAAAGCAGCACTTTATCTGAGGGAAATGAAATGGACATACTAAATTGAAGTTCACAGCATTTGAAACGAATAATACAGATTTCGTCCAGTGCCTATTTATATATTATTTGAGCAAGACTTTGAAGTCTGCGGGTTATTAACTAAATCAACAACAAAATTTACTTATTCCAAGGTTTCTTGCAGTGGTGCCGCTACTTGGCTGCGAATAGAATATATATTGCAATCGGCGAACATACAGATTCTTATCATCAGAACATAATCTTAAATGTCATATTATACTATAAGATATAAACTTCTATTACCAGACTCTATTTTTGTCTACTCGTTCGAGGAACTCTAGCGATGTAATAGAAAAGAAGTGTACCCACAATATTTATGCCTATGAATGCAATGAAGATTCCGATATCTCTGCCTCTATGGCTATAGTCAGCACCAACTTTCTGCAAGAAAACATTTGAGTTAGCCATACTACAGAAACCGCATTGCTCACCAGCTTCAACTAAGTAGCCACCTGCTACACTCATGTATCCACTCATGTACTCTGCACATGTCATGTTCGTTGGTGGAAGAAAATGCAATATTTCAGCTTCGGAACACTCTACTGGAGTATTGTATAAACCGACCGAGAGCATAACAGATACCAAGTAGGTGTAGGGGTTGCATCTGTACATGAATATCCAGAAACCTGGTAATTCGTCCTTGCTGACCAAGACACCGTAAAAGGAAAGGCAAATAGTGAATAGGATAATATTTAGGTTGGCCGCATTGTCGGTCACTTCCATAAAAGAGATACACCACTGTCCCATGGTTGACGTATAAACGTAAAACATGACTATAGTGAACCACATGAAAGCACCACGCTCTTGAGCTGTACCTGTTAGAGCTGCATTGTGAAAGAATCCAATAGGATAATACCAACAAAGGAACGCTAATGTTCCAGTGAAGATATTCCAAGGAATCTCTGCTGTAATTTGGGCTGTGATAAAGGCAAGCCAACTGAAGGTTCTTGAGGGTCTTTCTCTAACTTCATACAAATCCCTCTGGGACTTGAAATGAGGCAAATATTGATGAACTAATATCATGAAAACCATCAAGAACATAAAAACCGAAAACATTTGATCCTGTAACCCTTGAATGGAATTGTTAGCCTTGAAGAAGGCAAAACCATTGAATAAGGCTGATGCAACGCCTAAAACCATCTTCGAATATGTGTAACTAGGTGTTCTCCAATATTGCTGGAAGACTCTTTGAGTGACGAGCAAGTATTGTTTAACAAAAGGAGTTGCAAAAGTATCAAATTTGTCACGACTCTCATCAACTGGCATTTTCACTAACTCTTCGTCCATCAGATCAAGAGCTTTTTCAAGTTTCTCGTATTCTTCTGATTTCCTCCATACGTCATAATAGTTTTGGCTAGAATGAGATCCCGGTGCTGCCCCAATTACCTCCAACATCCACTCTGCTGGGTTGGCTTCGGGTGGGCAGCTAGAAGCTCCCTTTTTCTCGAAATAATTGATCAAAGTTTGGAAATTCGGTCCTAAGTCTCCGAAGTACACTGTTTCTCCTCCACTCTGGAGGAATAGTAAGCGGTCAAACTCCTTCATCAAAATAGCGGAAGGCTGATGAATAGTACATAACACGGCTTGTCCATTATCAGCCAATTTCCTAATCAATTTGCAAATGGACCATGCAGTTTGTGAGTCCAATCCTGAAGTTGGTTCATCTAAGAATAACAATAATTTTGGTTTTGCAACCAACTCAACTCCGATCGACAATCTCTTTCTTTGCTCAACATTTAGACCCTCACCAGTAACACCGACCACTGCATCTGCATATGCTTGCATTTCCAATAAAGAGATGATGTATTCCACATATTCATCCCTTTCTCTCTTTGAAACACCTTTTGGTTGCCTTAAATATGCCGAAAATTTCAAGGCTTCTCTAACGGTAGATGTTTGTAGGTGCAAATCTTGCTGCTGAACGTATCCAATTGATCGTTGAAAGGAGGCATCCAATGGCCTACCATTAACCATTCTAACACCATCAGTAATAACTCCGGATGTTAACCTATCTGAGAGGGCATTCAATAACGTTGTTTTACCAGCACCTGATGCTCCCATTAGCGCAGTAACCTGCCCTGGTTTAACCCACCCGTCGACCTTATTCAAGATCATACGAGTTTCATTTTTTATCTTCACTTCATAAGTTAAGTTCCGCCAGTGAAAGGTATTTTTCTCATCTGAATTAGCTAGCGTTCTTACTTGCATGTCACTATCTTCCCTGTCATATTCGGATGGAATCTTCTCAATCTTGCCGCTTTCAATGTCACGCTTCATCTTCCGCCTTTTCCTCAAAGAATTTTCTTGAAATAGAAGAATCTCGCCCTTTTGCATTGCACCTTGATTGAATTCACATATGATGACATACGTGAATAAAAAGAATATAGTGAATCCTACTACTATACCCCAATTTCTCCATTTATGAGAAGCATAATACTCAAAAGCAATGTTGATATATCGATCACCATCGATGTACCTCAGTCCTGGTGTTGCTCCTATTGCGTTACAAAGTATGTTATATCCTTCTGTAGGATATCCCTCTCCAGACGGAACAAATTGGGCGCATTCAAACTGCCTGTCATGAAATTCGTTGGCAACCAATGCTTCGAATGCATATGCAATTGGGTTAATATAGTTTATCCATCTACACCACCCAAGCATGGCTGGTGTGGGAATGATGAAACCCGTGAATATGGTCAATGCCAATAATAAGATTGAAGCAGGCGTCATTGCTTGAGACAACGACTTTGTAGAAGCACCGATTGTTCTGAAAAGATGGGACATCGAGATGGTGGCAGAAAAGTTCACCAAAAGAAAGAAAAAGAAGTTACCAGCATTACGCCTGAAATTGATCATAAAGTAGTAAATCAAATTAAAACCGATAGCCGTGCATATTTTGGGTGCCATTTCTGTTATGATTGATGCAAGAGCATCAGCCGATGGATGATACAATGCATACTTCTTATGCTTTTCAACGATAGATCTAGCCTCGTAAAGAGAAAAGATTTCAAGAATGGAAGAAAAAGCATTGAATAATATTGCAAAGAACAAGGCTGAAGTTCTATAATAAAACGAATTCGTATCACTTGACAAATTGAAAAAGATGGATGAAATGATTAATGACATTCCAATATTACCAACCACTTGGAATATTGCGATGGATGGGTCTCCTTTAGTCCTCAATAAATTTCTATGCATAACATACTTCACTTGCATCAAGAAGGAGACGGTGAATGGGGATGCGGCAGGGATATGTTTGGACTGTTTGGCAACATGTGATTCATGAAATCTATTTCTGCTATCGTCGTTGGAATTTTGATCGATATACTTGTCTATGTTTGTCATTAACTTTGCTCTTTGGGGCGATTTCTGCCAGTAATTGTAAAATTCTTCTGGTGACCTTGGTACTTTCTCTTCACAGCCATATTGAATTCGCCTTTCAGATGGATTTGAAATTGATGTTAAGAAATCAGCAGTTGTTTGCCTCCGAGGACAGTAATATCCCATATCGAGAAAGTACTGTTTTGCTTCTCTTGAGCTTCCGAAGAAGATTTCATAACCTTCGTATAACAAAATTACCTTGTCAAATAAATCGTAAGTATCCTGTGAGCATTGGTATATTGCAACAAGAGGAGTCGACTTGGATATTTCAGCTGAAGTTTTGAGAGCTCTAATAAATTCTAAAGCTGTTGCAGAATCAAGCCCTCTAGTAGAATTATCCCAACATTGAACTGAAGCTTGACTTAGAGTTACCTCAGCAATAGAGACTCTTTTCCTTTCTCCCCCAGAAACACCTCTGACAAACTCATTACCCACCTTTGTACTCTTCGTGTGAGACAATCCATATGTAGCCATAACTACATCTGTCATGTGCTTGGCATATAATTTACGAGAGACACCCAATGGCCTATTCTGAGGTGTTCTCAACATGGCTGCAAATTCAAGGGTATCACCAACTGTCAAATGCGCAAAATGATTTTCAGTTTCAGCACAGTAGACGACATCTCCTCTGAAATGGTTTCGCACATCGTGAGGAGTCAAGCCATCATAATTTATCACCGAATTCTTGTCCACATGAAATCCATATGTTTGGCAAGCTATGGTTTTTAAAAATGTTGAACATCCAGCTCCCGGTCTACCTAGAACAACTGTCAATTCTCCAGGTTTGATCAACCCTTCCATTGGTTTCAAAATATCAAAATTGTCACTTTTTCCGAGTTCAGGAATCAAGGAACCTAGCATGGATTTCATGTGTCTGTAAGCAAATTTGTATATAATGTTTTGTACGTTTGTTTGGTAGTCTGAATCTGAAGCACGACCGTAGCAGCGCAAATCTTTGAAAGCTACACCCAACGAAGCTGGTTTATAGTAATCAGGATCGGATAGCACAATCTTTTTCATATTTCTTATCCAGAATTTAGAATCAAACTCGTCTGAGTAGGGATTGAGTCGCGGATCGACGTACTCAGATTCATTCTCTAGCATTGGAACCTGACCAGGAATCTGAGAAGCATGGGTCAACGTTCTAGCAAGTGTTAGATCGTAGCTTGAAGATGCATCATCATCAGCATCAGCACCAGCATCAGAAGCATTGTTCGCATAAGACGACCTACTTATACTTCTAGCCAAGTCTTTAATCTGATCGTCAACATGAGTATCGAATCCTTGATATTCGTGGACTCCTCTTTCATCTCCTTCCTGTTTTATCTGGGACTCCATGGTTGAAAATGCAGTACGGTATACTATGTATTTTGCAATTTTGCAACAATTGTTAAATGTAAAATGTTTTGTATGAAGTTATTGATATATATAGTCATAATGCCTAAATTAACAATGAGCCATAGTTGACGGCTATTTGGGTAGTATTTATATAACTCCCCTGAATTAGCAGACGTCTGCCGGTATTGACTTTCAACCAACCGACAGTTTTGTTGCCGACACAAAAAATAAATATCATTTGAAGCGTATGCAAAATACGTAATTACCCTGCAGCACGGAGAAATCTACGGCCATAAGCATTCAAGCTATCCATTGAACCTACTGATTAACAGCGATGGTAACGTCAAATATATGTTAGTGATATTCAATGATTGCTTGTCTTGCAAATATGTTCAACTGGCTCTTCTCATGATACCCTCTACTCCCTGGACATTCATTAAATTGTTAACTGTGAGTTCTTCTGGAGGTTGTCCCAAGAATTGAAATAAACATTAGAGCTTTCAATAACAGCTGATCCACATTTTAAAATAGCGAAATAAGACTGACAATTTGCGGCTAGCCTTCAATTGTAGGTACAAATCACTTGAGCCGAGAACCGAAATTCTTTTCGCACTAAATAAAGTTTGAGCATCGGCCCACTCACTTTTTTTCGCAATGACAAAATCATCCAAAGTCATGATATAACATGTTTTGTGTCATAGTGTCAGGTACCGGTCATCGTCCTGATAGTACCGTGAAAACGATGGAATTATCTAGCCTCTACTCCCATAGCTCATGACACTCGGACTCCTAAATAAGGACAGACCCCGGTGTGCCCTTTTTTGCAGCTTCAGCAATTCAATGCCATTAACTCTTGAATTGTGACTTGTTTGGTTGCGGCACTGATGTTTTGAAATCCGGCATATAAAGCAAATTCTCAGTTATTGGCGATTCCGAAGTGCATCTTGTTCGTACTATCCTTCGGGATGGTACACTTGTCAATTTTAACAATACAGAGAAGATTAGCATTGTCCTTGCATAAAGATGACACGCTTTACAAAGAGATTTAACATTTTTTTTGCAAATCGAGACAATGCAAGTTGACATAAACCACCAAGCTAAGGCATTTCGCCAAGGAGTCATTCAATTCATTATTTTGATTCTTTGAAGCTCTGATATAAAGACTAATTCTGGGTTCGATTTTGCACCCTGCCGTTTCGCTTTGCATACTGCAGATAGTCCCAATATGGAACTACAATAACAATCTATATTTATAAAGCTGTTCACGAATTGAAGCAATTATACAATTGCAGCCTTTATATTTGTTGGGATTTCTTCTGGCTGTTCACTGTAATGGCTAGAAAAAGAACGAGCTTGTTTCCTGTGGAAACCTCCTCAGTAAGTTCTCTGCTTCTACTTCAACCGGAGCAGAAATCCAACCTTTTTGGTCTACAAGAAGGGTATCAATTAGATGTCAATGATACTACTATCACACAAGGAGATTCGCAGATTGAAGCTTCCTATACGCCGACTGATTTGGCCACACTAGGATCAATACCTCTACTACAGCATGTAGAGAGTCCCGTGCATGGATACCATTCTAACCGAAACACTGCCTCCTCGTCACCTATATCAGTAATCAATTCATTGGGAGGAAATTTGCATCAATTGAAATCGGGCCAGATAAACCGCATAATCAATGTAAAGTATAGCAACGACCCAATACTATTGATAAAGCAATTGTCAGTGGATTTAGCACAAAAAGAGTCAGAGTTGATACTCCTACGTCAGGAGAACTTCATTCGTGAACAACAATTGATAAAGCTATGCAATGAGTACGGTAACTTGTCGACTCTTGAAATAGATCAAAAACTTAAAGAGATGAATGAGAACTTGAGTAATGGTAGTGGAACAAACCACCCCAACAGCGATGCTCAATACGTAAATGAACAAGACCGACATGTTGATGAAATCTTGAAGGATTTGATTGGCACTGCCATTCACAACGATATGGACACTGCGAATAGGAAAGAACATGAGACATCTCCAGTAAAGTACCAACTTACAGAAGGCAAGCGAGTTTCAACCCAAGGTGGTAGTGATTCCGATAACCCCTTCTACGGCCAATTTCCTAAGACAAAGAGTTGGCTTAGAAATTGGATCAACTCAAGTGACGATTTGGCTGTTCCACATACAACACAATCTCAATCCGCACAGAACAATAGTCGACCATATTCTAAATCATTTAACCTCTCATTCATGAAAAATGACGCCAATACTCGGACTAAACCAGAGCAATCGCTTAGTAAGGTTCCTGCTCCAGTAGAGTTGGACAGTATTAAAATGGGTATATCTACTTCTTCCAACGAAACAGACATGGAAGAGTCGGAAGCTGATACCAGTAAGGAGGAAGTCAACATAGACAAATATGGCTTCTTTAACGATATGGATAATGTGTTGAAAACGAAATCCCCACCACCACCTGCCACTGAATCAAGAGCGATCTCTACAGCGACCAATTCAATAGATGAGTCACAAGCAATCCTAATAGGAAATCGAGACATACTACAAACAATTGACCAATTGAAGGAGATTTCCAAGATACACGACACCACTAATCAACAGATAGAAAAGCAATGGGATGCTCTTATGAAAGAAATTTCTAGAGACTTTTATAAGTACATGAACACAGATCATGATGAAGGGAGTGAGATTTTTGGAATACGGGGCTTGAACATCGTCAAGTTAGATACCAGAATGAATGGCAGCTTTTTAAATGATACAGCCATTGGCAAAATTCGGACCACCCCCGCTGGTCCCTACAGTCATCACTACAGTCAATTAGTGAAATTGATTCATAGATTTGGTATTTCATCAAAGTACCGGTATAGCTTATGGTTGGAGCTATCTGGGGCCAGAAACTTGATGGTAAATGGTGTATATCAGGAACTATTGAGCGAAGTTAAGCAGTACGAAGACGAAGATGAAGCAGAATCGGCTAAAGATATTTCACCTGAATTGAGAATGCGTAAAGCTATTATTCAGAGTAACATCAAGCAAATCAAATTAGACCTTCACCGTACTCTTCCGAGAAATTATTACTTCAACAATCTAATTGATCTAAAGCCAGGTCCCAATTTCTATAAATTGCAAAGGATATTGTATGCCTTCATTGCTTATCGTCCTGATATCGGATATCTCCAAGGTATGAACAAAATTGTAGGCAATTTACTCTTAATTGTCAGCAGAAATGAGAATAATGAGGGTGACGGCGCTGATACATTTAGTGAAGTGGACATATTTTGGATATTTATCGGTCTCATTGAAGAGATTCTCCCGAAGTATAGTGGCCCTAATAATAAGCCCCAGGTTTTCTTCAACAGTTTGTTGAGTATCAGGACGGACCAGATGGTTCTCAATAGAGTTTATCTCAAAAAGTTTTTACCAGAGTTACACCAGCATCTCACGCAGCTAGAGGTTGAAACAGAGTTGATCGGCTTAAACTGGTGGTTGACTTTGTTCATTGATTTGAAATTCATCAAGTTGGAAACTTGGTTCAAATTATTTGATAGTTTATTGGTTGATGATCTCAACGTTAGTGAATCTACTAATGATACTGAACCGAACATAACTGACAGCCTCAATTTTTCCAGCTCAATCAGTCTGACGTTAGACGAAGACTTGTCAACGCGAGGTTCTATCAAACTCATATGTTTAACTCTAGCTATTTTCAAGGGATTACAGGAAATACTCTTGGACTTAAAAGATAAGGAGTTTATATATGATTTATTAAACTCCAATGGGTCAAATAGTTACCAGTCAGGTAACATCGGCCGCCATACGGGAAAAAAATTCTCCTTGAGGTATAACGAACTAATGAAATATAGCATGTCCTTCTCTAAGAAGATTAACGGGAATGATCTCAAGTTACATAGGAGGGAATTCATAAAAAGTGAGGGTTATTGAATGACCTCGTAGTCATTTTTAACATAGAATGTATTATAAAAAATTACGAAGGTATATTGAATAATTTATTTCATGTATTTCAAATTGTATCTATGTACATTCTTATTCTACCCCATTAGAAACTCACTATGTATATGAAGAAAGCACTAGGCGGTGAAGAGATCACGACTAATACTCGACAGCGGCCGAAAAAAAACAAACCTAAATGGGAGCAATATATCTCCCATTACCTCTACTTGCATTGGTGATACCTACACCACGTCGCTGATAATTCTGGACGCCTCCCTATAAGTTTTTAATGACTCTAGGCATTTCTCACGCTCGGCTTGAATGCCTTCATCCTCTTGTAACAACTCATCGAATAAAGTTTCAGTGTACAATTTGACTACCAAACGGTTCTGAATATGCTGCTTAATGTAGTCTACCAATAAACACATAATAGACTTTGGAACCTGATCCTGGATCATCTCACGAACGATACTGAAGTATGAAATGATCAAACGTCTGATCAATTCACATTCCAACTGTTCACGCTCGCTTAGCTCGTTAATGGTCTCGTCACTTTCAAACGACATTGAGTCATCCTGTTGAGAGTCTGAAAGATTCATACTTTTAAAGTGGTCCAAATTAGGTTGAGATGCGTTGATGATGCCATTGTTAATGAAGTTGCTGTTGAATTGTAATGTCGCATCTTGTTGGTGGGGGAATTTAAAGGGAGTTGGGTTCAACTGAGCCTGAGTTTGTAAATGTTGTTGATGAATTATTGGATCCTTACCAAAGAAGTAGTTCAAATATGAATCCTGTTGGTAGTGACTGTGTTGGTTTCCTGCCAAGTTAGGCGTAGATTCCGCTTTGACAGAGTAGGTCCTACCAGAGTCACTTCTCTTGTGCTTCACTGGCTTGATTTCGTCATCCACCGAATTTATGTCCTCATCAGCGTTCTTCTCGTCGCTATCCTCATCTTCTTCTTCGATAGAGTCACTGTATTTCTTCTTCAAAATACGTTCGCTGGCTAAGCGCAACTTGTTGCGCAGTTCATTTTCCTTCTGCTTGTGACGTTCTTCAACAACAATGCTCATAGCCTTTGCGGCTCCAACAAAGTTAGGATGGTTGGTGTTAATATATGCTCTATGGATCTCAATCAAAGACTCGACATATTTGATGGTTGGACCAAGTCTTTCCCTCAAGAGATCACTGACGACTTCGATCAACTTGCTCTGTAAACGAGGGTATCTGTTCAACTCCGGTCCAACATTCGTAGAGCACACGTTGTGTACAATTTTCATAAGCTCTTCATACACCAATTCCACGCATCTCTTTGAAGGTTCCTCCAAAAGCTTAATTTGGGGCTTCACGAGCAAGTCAAATGCTAACTCTGGGACAAACAATGCTGGTCTCGGACCAGTGGAGTTACGGATGGCAGTGCGGATATCATGAATAGATAAATTGTGAGTAGGGTTTATAGAAGCCAATTGAGCCCCATAAACTTCGTTATAAATATAATAGATTCTAGCTCCACCACACAATTCCTTAGTGGAAGACTCGCCAAGGGAGGTACCTTCAACAGAATTTACAAAACTGTTTGCAAATTTTGTCATCAATGTCAAAACCATACCGCCTCTGGCTTCCTTGGAGTCTGTCAAGTTGGAAGGAATCGAGCCATAGCTAGCTAATTCCTGCTCAGCTTGACCCATAAGGGTGTTAAGTTTAGCCTTGATGTCTGGAAGTCGATCCCTAATATGGTTCATCAAGATTCGATTCAAAGTCTGGGCCAAGTATTTCGTTCCACACTTATTGGAAATTGGTTTATAGGCTGGGTGGTTTTGGAAGAACTGCGCTTCTGAGAACAATGAATCGTCCAAAGACTTGTTGTCAGAAATATCTTGCTGAGATCTGTTGACAATACCAATGAATCCTAATTTCAATGGGTAAACATTACCCTTCAAAATATCCATGGCATTCGTACCCTGGTCCATCAAATCAAGCTTCGTCAACACTCCAACGGTTCTCTTACCGGTTGGATCGACTTGTCTAGCCAATTTAAGTGACTCGGAGTTCACCAAGTCTACATTTGCTGGAGACACCGCCAAAATGATACAGTTAGGCTTCGAGATGTACTCCAAAATTAAGTTACGAGTTTGTCTCTCGATGTCAGTAGGCTGATCTCCAATAGGAATCTTTGTTAATCCTGGAAGATCAACTAAAGTCAAGTTCAATACACGCGACGAGTAGATCTTCAAGTTGATGGGGAGTCTACTGATACCCTTGTTTACACCCGCAATACGATGAGTCTCGTTTTCGATTTCGGATCTGATGTCATGGAACGAGTAGAAACGCTTGTTTGGAATATGGAGGAATTCACCCCACTCCGCTGGTGGGTGGCCCTTTGCGCTTCCATTGCCGTTCATTTGGGCACGTCTTCTCAAGTGATCTTCAAGGTTGATCTCTTCAGAGGAGGAGTCGTCATTGCTGAAGTTGGAGCTTTGAGAGCGGGGGCTCTGGGAAGCCAAAGCATGGTCTTCGCTGATGTTGATCAATTGTAATACTAGGGGTCTTCTTGTGACTATACCGGTGCCTCTAGGCAAGAAGTCTTTGCCCACGATGTTCTCTAGCACTGAAGATTTGCCACAGGACTGCGATCCGACCACGGCGAGGAGCGGAAGATCGAGATCTTCTAGCTGGGTGGTAGTGACGATGTCCTGGAGCTTGTTGACGACCGGAATGAGGTCCTGGAGTGACATTTCTGGATGTTTTAATGAGCAGCAACGAACCACTGGGGAAGCCACAAGTTTAGGGGAGGCAGAGTGATGAAGAGAGACGAGGATCCGACAGTTCTGCTTGGATATCGCGCGCCAGTTGGGTTCTGGGAGATGGAAAGGACACTCGGACGATGAGTAGAGGCGCTTGGACGACGACAGAACACACTAGAAAGCAACCAGGTCGAATGTTCACTTTAGCCGCTGAAGAGTCGCTACGGTTTTTTTACAGCAACAAATGAATTGCCATGAAAAACAACGCCAACAACAACGAAAAAAGAGCTGTGGTTGTGTGCAGGGGCGAGTGAGATTTGGGTGAGAATTGTTAGGGAGATTTGCTAGTGAATGGGTGAGTGATTGATGGGTGCGGGTTTGTTTGTTTGGATGAATGAGTTTTTGTATGGTTCTATGGTGTATGGTACTTGTTTTTCTGTGCTGTGAACAGTGAGCAGTGAGGTGTGATCTGGCTTGTAGGTAAGTTGTTGTAGGTAAGTTGTTGTAGATGAGTTGTTGTAGATGAGATGTTGTAGATGAGTTGTTGTAGATGTGTTGTTGTATGTAAGTTGGCCGCTATGCAAGTGTATGTACGGGAAGTCTTCTATTCCACTGTTACAATGAATTCCAAGTATAGGCGGTGTGGGAATCGGTGCCTCTGTTTTTCCTCCGAATTTAGGAGTTATAGGGTTATAGGGGCAAAGACAGTTCCAGACACTGATACCAGCCTGTATGCAAAGTGCTTCCTCTGATTCTTCGGTAAATATGGTAATCCTATGGAAGCAAGTTGGCACTCTGTGTAGGATTTCGAAAGTCCCAGAATAGGGTTTAGGATTTAGGATTAGGATTTAAAGATTTGGAGGCGAATGAAACTTGCAGGCTGAATGAGTTAGTTATATGACTTTTTTATTTAATGACCTTGGTAAGGATAGACCAGTACTGTCACTGGTGATTTCAAAGGGCTAATATACTAAATGTGCACCTCTTCAACGTAACAAAGCTGCACCAGTTCGTTTGAGAGAATTTGCCAATTTCTGGATGCAGCGGCTGAAATTTAGCAACCAGTATGAAGTGGCACAAAGCAGGCAACTGGAATTAAAGGATTTTTTGTGCAAATGGCAATACTGCTATAATTAGGAATTGCCCAGGTGTACTAAATAGAGGTATATTGTAGAGTGTTCTTTGGATAGGAAAAGAGATTTCACGAAGATGGCGGCAAATGGAATAAACTGTATTTATATTAAATTAGAGAATTAAATTCTGCCCACACCGATTTCCATTCCGTACTATGCACCTCGTTCTATTTCCTAGTCTCCTTGAGCTACGTTCAGTGATTTTCTCCTCATCTGCAATATTATCATACTGCTTCTGTTGGTTTACTCGGAATTTACGAGATATTTAGTACCACTACGGCGTCACCACGCATGTATCAGCCGGTTTTCAACGATACATGGAACAAAAGGCACGAAGATGTGACTACAGTAGGGTTGTGAATACCAGGGGCCAAAACAAGGATTGGTGTTCCGGGATTTTGCGCCACCCAGAGAAGTGTAATTGCCAGAACTTCATTGTCTTCATTTAGTTGCTGCAACCGGGCGCAACCGTCACTACGCATTTTGCATTCAAATGACACAATCTTTTAGTGACGTACTTCGCACCCACGCAATGACGAGAATTAGTACGAGCGTAGTGCAAAGGGTATTACGTCCCGGGAGCAACACTACGAAGTTTGGATAAAGAGACAAAGAGAGAATCGTGGACGTGATCTTTTTCCGGTTTCCCATTCACTCTGGCCCTAACTTCTACCTACTATACCCCGTTTATTGTGCGCCAATTCATTATTCTACTTAGTCTAATGTATGTTCCGTGGCGACTCACGGACTTTTCCCCGTGAAGGACCATGTGCCCAATATCTCGTCAACATCTCTCAGAAAAATATGCTATCTTGCCTGCAACCAAACATGACATTATGACTTTCCTCCTGAAACCCACTTCTCTTCTAATCTAATTTTCTAAGTCTCGACAATTCTCCAATTTCCCACTAGCCATTATGTCTCGCTACTTCAAGAACTCACACACAAGCTTATGCTCACTAACTAAACGCGCTTTATCTCTTTAACCAAACATCCGACACCCGCACTAAATCAATCCAACTATGGACCGCTCACTCACGTGACTATATTCGTTGTTCAATTTTTCAGACACGGTATAGCTAAGGTTCAAAAGCGTCTGACTGGCTTCTTCTTCTTCGTTCACCTCGGCATTGACCTCTAGTCTCAAGATCACAGCAAGTATGCAACATTGGAGAAGCGTCATTGTGGCCGTGGCCATCTTTGTTTCCCTTTCCACGTCGTTGTTGGTGGATTCCATCTCGTCCGACCTGCTTTGGGAGAACATCCACTACACACGTACCATCGATCTCCAGAAGTCGTACGTCAAGGAAACGAACTTAATTGAGGCCAAAAACCTCAATGACAAGCCCCAAACCGAGTACTTCTTTACCGTTAACGATGGTTTTGGCAGCATTCCTGAAATTTCAGTGTTGTCTGTGACATTGATCAATCCTTCCAACGTGGAAGTAGAGTACGAGGAAATCATTCCAAATGAAGTGTACAGAATTACATTGCCAGTTCCGGTTTCACCAAAGTCCAGCTTCGAAGTCAAGGTCAGCTACGTTTATATCAATACTTTGCAACCATTACCAACTAAGCTCGAGATGGGAGACACTCAGAACATTTTGTTCAAGTTGAACAAGTTCCCATACTCTCCATACACAACTACCGATTATTCGTTGAGTTTCACCGGTATCCTGAAGGGTCAAGAAATGGCCCTTGTTACCGGAGGTTTCAATGTTACCGAGAATGTCCCGGATGTGAGACCAAGAGTAGAAGAAAAGACTTTGAAATATGGCCCTATCGCAGAGGTTCTTGAGGTCTTCACCTTGGTACCAATGGGCTTATTATATGAACATAACCGTCCTTTGGGCTATGTTCAAAACTTGAACAGATCTATTTGGATTCCAGCCTCGGAGGTCAACCAGTTGTCCATTGAAGAGTACTACGAATTGACAAACATCGGTGCCGAATTATCCTCTGGCTTCTCCAGAGTGGAGTGGTTGAAGGGTCGTTTCGGTGGTACCAGAAATCATTGGGCATTAAGTCACATTGAGATCCCTAGATTAGGAAACGATTTCGCAGACTACTACTTCACTGATCTCGTCGGTGTTGTCGATACTCACAGTTTGGTTCCGGATCATTTAGTCTTGCAACCAAGATTTCCACTTTTCGGAGGATGGAAATACAACTTCACGCTTGGATGGAACAACAAGTTGTCTGATTTTGTTCACAAGATTCACAATACCGACGATGAATACATAGTCAAGGTTCCTATATTAAATTCTGTGAGAGATGTTACATACAACAACACTTACTTGACTTTCTATTTACCAGAGAGCGCTGAATTCGTCAACGTATCATCTCCTATTGAGTTTGAATCTATTACTTTAGATAACGAGTTCTCTTACTTGGATGTTTCTAAGGGACACGTTAAGGTTACCATCCACTTCAGAAACCTCTTTGATGACATCCACAGATTAGACATCTTGTTGAGATACAAATACTCGCACGCCAGCTATTTGCTTAAGGTGTTCAAGATCTCTGGATTTGTATTCGTGGGATTGATTAGTTACTACTTATTGGGATTAATCGATCTTTCGATTGAAACCAAGAAGAGCACTTAAAGGTCTTCTGTATAGAGCAATAAAATGATAAGCATTCATAAGTAGACTAAGAATTAGAGCTGAGATAGCGATTCAATAATGCTGTAGTTCCCATATCTGTTTTTGATTGAACATCCTTGTACTAAGTCGTTCTCTTTTGTTTCTGGTCTGAGCTCTTTGCTTTCTGTGCCTTCTCCCATCAATTGAAACCATCTGCAAACACCGGTAGTTAGGGTTCCTTCTCTTCACTTCAACATAATAAGAGGTGAAGCTTACCTACTCTTCGTGCTTCTAAAAGTTTTTAATCCAGTGTTGTGCCAACTGCCTGGCATACTCACTACTCTATACCGTACATTTCTTTTAACTTGGTGAGCTGTTCCTTCCGTACAATCATATCCTCCTCTTTCAAATTAGACTTATCCACATGGAACAACGAAGCCACCAAATAACGACCGGAAAAGTTCACTCCGTTCAACTCATTAGCGGCTCGCTGTGCATTGGCCAAGTTATTGTATATTATGAAGCAACTACCAAGGTTCAATTTGGACTCTGAAGAGGAATTGTCTGGTAGTCTCAATTGGTTAATGCTACCATATTTACCAAAAAGGTCGTACAACGAGTCAACAGAGGTATTGTATGGCAAGTTCTTGACAAGAACTATCGGATATTCAGAATTTCGTGACATTGGTATATACTTTTAGGTACTTTGGAGATTGAAATTCACCAACAATGACTAATATTTCAACTCCATAAACAGAACAAAGGGCAGATCCATTCTATCTATACATTTTTCAGATGCCATTTCGTTTCGCATTTTGTCATTTTTATGTCATTTTTCAAATTTGTGACGCTAAAACAATATGACAAGATGACGAAGGAATATCTTGTAATAATGCGGCTGGTGGTGTCTGGGCAATGCTATTCGGTGATATGGGTAGGTACTTTTCATATTAGGAACTAGTCAAAGTTTCTTTTCTTTTCTTTGGTTAAGTCGTTGCAAGTTTCTTGTAGGTATTCATAATATATTAGTGTTATTGAATTAGATGTACTGCTATAAAGTTGTAATACGATAGCAATATTTCACAGAATTAGCTACGAGTTTGTCTACGAGAAGAAAAACCCGAATTATTCTCTATTTCTATACAATAGCTATCTAGAAGAAATCGGAGTCTTTGATGTCGGTAATATATTGCTTCTTGTAAGACCATTGCTTGTGCACAAACACCACTCCAACAATCAAGATCACAATAAACAAGTAGATGTAATTTGGACTCGAGTCTGCAACCACGTCCTCGTAAGCAGCGTTTGGATCCGAAGATGTGTCTGCAGCATTCTGAATCTTGGGCCTAGAGGGTCTCTTTGATAAGTTCAAGATATCAACCTTAATATCGCTGATGAATATATCATCGAAAGGACGA
The DNA here is from genome assembly GCA_030572575.1 of Scheffersomyces insectosa. Taxonomy (NCBI): domain Eukaryota; kingdom Fungi; phylum Ascomycota; class Pichiomycetes; order Serinales; family Debaryomycetaceae; genus Scheffersomyces; species Scheffersomyces insectosa. The sequence goes on from JAJMAO010000050.1 coordinate 93,156, forward strand.
CTATTCTTAGCGGTTGGTACTCCGCTAATGGCAGAGAGAGTGTCGAAACCGCCAATTAACTGGCCAAACACTACGTGTTTTCCATCTAAAAATGAACAATCTGGAGTATTGGTAATGAAGAATTGTGCGCCGTTGGTATCTGGGCCCGCGTTAGCCATCGAGAGACGCCCCATCTTGTTGTGACCGATTTCAAAGTTCTCATCATTGAACTTACCTTTGTCGTTGTAGATACTATGACCACCCGTTCCTACGGCGTTTTGGAAATCACCACCTTGAATCATGAAGTCTTTGATGATTCTATGGAAAACAGCATGTTTGTATCCATATCCGTATGTCATGTTGGACAAGTGGACGAAGTTCAGGACAGTTTTTGGCACCGTGATACCAAACATGCCGAGAGTCAAGTCACCAAGCGGTTTGAAGGTGTCTTTCTCTGTCTCCTTGTCCGTGATCTTCAGCGTTATCAGAAATGTAATCTTGTGGGTGATAGTGGGGTCGTTCTCCAAGTATGCGAGCTCCTGTTCCGTGAGCTGATCCTTGGCCTGGCCTGCCAGAGGGATCACAACAGCCAGGGCTCTGAGAGCCATGAAGAGGGCCACAACCACACTGTATGCGAAGAGGAGTCTGAAGTGTAACATGTTCCGATCTTAGACTACTTCGAGATTCTGTTCTTTCGAAGGCGACTACTGATAAAGTGAAGTTCTTTCCTGATCCCACAGCTGTTCAACACTAAGGAGCAACAACCAAACCGTTTGTTCACCTCCACGATGCTGCTAATACGTAATAATCTGCGTCTCGTATCTTTGTCATTGTTACTGGGACTTGGGCGTGCAGTCACGTGGCTTGATACCGAGACGGGAGAATGAGAGAATGAGAGAATGTTAGACGTGGATGGAATCAGTGTTTGTATAGAGGAGGGCTAGTGTGAGGTGAGATGTGAGACGTGAAAGGGTGAGAGGGTTATTGGGAAGTGATGTCATGTTTGGAAAGAGATGAAATAGACTGTTCCAGTTGGTGTTAGAGTTTGTTCTTTGGTGGTTCAGATATGTGTTTATTTCTTAGTTACTTGTTTAGTTTGTAGTGGTTATTAGAAGGCACGTATTCCTGTTTGCGAGTATTTGTGGTGCGTGTGTGTGCGTGTGTGCCGTCAAAAAGGAGGTGAAAATACATACTCCACAATGGAACATGGCGCTTATACTTCTTATATAGGTGCATATGGTGTGTTTATGTACATCCGATCTCTGGATAATACATCTGTACATTAGTGACGTGCTGAAGGAAAGTGAAGAAACTGCCGTCGCTTTCAGTTAGTGTGTTTTCTCCAGTATCTAGCATCTGTGAAATCTACGGCAATCACTTTCGACCTATCCCTACAAGAACTACGACACAGACTGCATCATAAAAATAGTTAAGGAATACTTCGATTCCAATACACTTAAGATAGATCTATGCCGCAGTACTGTGATCACAAGATGCACAGTTGAAGAGCCATCAACAGGATATTCTTACCCACCTCCATCAAGCAAGAAAGAATTATTGAATTCATAGTGAAGGGTCTATTTCTATTCGAATAATAACTCGAAGCATTTCTAGGACACCATCTTTTTCATATATAAACACCGCTGAAACTTCTTATATATTCCTGTATATAACCATTGTATGATTTCCAGAGTCTTAATAAATTGACCGTATTAATGGGGAGGAGGAAAGCAATGAAGTGATTGAAGCCTGGTAAGTAAGATCGTACAATGTCTCCTCTGCTATAGATCTAAGTCATTGCAGACTTCTTTTGGTCCATTCTCTGTTAGTTCCATTGAGTTTTTCTAACTTCAACGTAAATCACGTGCCTCGTATCCACCAAGTTGCACACAAAACCAAAATCAAATTGTAGTGGCAATTTCTCAGTGAACAGCCAAGTGAAAGAATACAGAGTAGTGTTGTATCACAGTCTCTTGTTATTCAATTGAGTAGAGTGTATACATCTAGAAGCTACTTTTTGTTGAGAGTACGATCTGGATTTGATTAAGGTATCGAACTTGTACGCAAAACAGATACCAATTGGAATATATCTCAGTGCAATAACATTACTGTCGTAGGCAATTGTTACTGGTAATCATTACTTCCAACAAGCAAACCATTGCAACAGCATTAGAAAATCCAAATCGGAATTAGATCAGCAGTTGAAATAAAATTAACAGTAAATACAAAATGAACGGTATTTCAGTAGATATCAACCACTTGAAGAAGGGAGAGGTCAACTTGGGTACTTCCATCATGGCCGTGAAGTTCAAAGACGGTGTCATATTAGGAGCCGACTCGCGTACCACAACTGGATCATACATCGCCAACAGAGTGACCGACAAATTAACCCAGATCCATGATACGATATATTGTTGTCGTTCTGGATCTGCTGCAGACACCCAAGCTGTCGCTGATATGGTCAAATACTACTTACAAATATACGCTTCTCAATTGCCATTCGACGAGAAGCCGACTACAGAGGTAGCAGCCAATGTATTCCAGGAAATATGCTACAATAACAAGGATACCTTGTCTGCCGGTATCATTTGTGCTGGCTACGATGCCAAGAATAAGGGTAGCGTTTACCTGATCCCAATTGGTGGTTCTATACATAAGCAGGACTATGCCATTGCCGGCTCTGGTTCTACTTTCATTTATGGTTGGTGTAACGAAAACTTCAAGCAGGAAATGGAACAGGACGAGTGTGTCGCTTTCATCAAGACTGCATTGTCGGAAGCTATTAAATGGGATGGATCTTCTGGTGGTCTCATAAGAATGGTCATCTTGACGGAAAAGGGTGTTGAAAGAAAGGTTTTCTACCCTGAAGATTACCAGAAGTGATTAGGCCTGTGGTTACGTGCAACTCATTTCAATAGTTGCAAACTTCATACTTTCAACATAATATAAATCCATACAGAAACATCTACCTAGTCGTAGTCAGCGATTGTCTGAAGCTTCTCTTCTTCTACTATTGTCAATACGCTATAATGAAATCCTTATTTTCATACCAACGCCAGATTATCCTTCTTCATGTATATTTAACGTATAGGCTATACACTGTAGAAGTGGTTAAAGATGTCAAGGGCCAGATAATGTAATAGTTTCATCAATACAGGAATCGGCTATTTTCAGTAAGTTCTTTTTTCTCTCCTTCCATAACCGAATTAATGTGAGATATGGAATTTGCGGCAATAGCCGCTGCCTGTAACGGGATTGCAAAATTTATGAATACTACTCCACTAATGTGGTTTGAGTCATAGCGGTGAACCTTATGAGTATATAAATAGTTGCTCTACCGATAACATTTGTTGTATTTGTCTACGAATACTTCATCAGTAGTTATCTCAAAATTCGTAATATGACACCTGCTCCTCTAGACGCTAGCAAGTTAGTAGTGGAACTCACTTCCTCTCCAAAAAATGTCATTCCTAATGAAGACTTGGTGTTTGGCAAGACCTTTACCGACCATATGTTAGAGATTGAATGGACCAAGAAAGGAGGATGGGTTACTCCTAAAATTTCACCATACCACAACTTTTCATTTGATCCAGCTACGGTTGTATTTCATTACTCCTTTGAATTGTTTGAAGGAATGAAGGCATACCGCGACAAAGAAGGGAATATCAGGACATTCAGAACTGACAAAAATATGGCAAGAATGAACAGAAGTGCCAAAAGGGTTTCTTTACCTGCATTTGATGGTGAAGAATTCATGAAATTGATTGACAAATTTTTGGTGATCGACCAAAGATTTGTTCCACAGGGAGCTGGCTACTCTTTGTATTTAAGACCTACTTTAATTGGTACTACAGCAGCTTTGGGTGTTCATGGACCAGACAGGGCTTTGTTGTATGTGATTGCCTCTCCTGTAGGTCCTTATTTTGCAAAGGGATTTAAGCCTGTCTCTTTGGAAGCCACTGACTACGCTGTGAGAGCGTGGCCCGGAGGAGTTGGTGAATTCAAATTAGGAGCAAACTACGTCTCCAGTATTGTGCCGCAGGAAAGGGCAATTGAAAATGGACACTCTCAAAATTTGTGGCTTCTTGGGGATGAAGGATACGTAACCGAAGCTGGTGCAATGAATGTTTTCTTTGCGTTCCAAACTCCGGACGGGAAGAAAGAGTTGGTAACTCCACCATTAGATGGTACAATTTTACCTGGCGTTACTAGAGACTCTACATTGATTTTAGCAAAAGAAAAGTTGGATTCCAATGAGTGGACCATTACTGAACGTAGTTTTACCATTCATGAAGTTCAATCAAGAGCTTCAAAGGGAGAATTGCTAGAAGCTTTCGCAACTGGCACTGCGGCTATTATCTCTCCGATCAATAATATAGAATACAGAGGCACACATATCTCAGTTCCTGTGGAAGATAATACTTCAGGACCAATTGCAAAGAAGATAAATGAATGGATTAGAGGCATTCAATATGGTGAAGTCGAATTTAAGGATTGGTCGAGAATTTCTAAGTAGATTGCATTTAGCAGTTTTTAAATATTGTATTTGAATTGAGCGAATTTTGCTATAGTAATCAATAAATTGAATGTAGCCGCAACTATTAATTGAGATCTTTCTTTGGCAAACCACAATTGCTATGAAAATGTTAAATGCTGGACTTGTACTAACTTCTTTTCTAAAGCTATTGTTTAACATTCATTTGACTCAAATTTTTCAATAAATCGCAATATGGTTACCTACTTGTACCAGTCGCAACGAAACAACTCCCCAGAAGGTAATTGAGAAGTCGAAATCCTATTTCATGACTGTTCTGAGGAAATGGGGTTTGGCATATGCGACAGGGAGGTTACTTCGCAATTCATTGTTCTCAAAACTTTGACTCATTTTGTACATTAATAAGCTAAAACATATATAAGTGCTGCGAAAAACATTTTTTTGGCAACTAAATTTCTAATTCCGCATCAGTAATTAAGCATATTGAGCATGTATGAAAAGTTATTCAAACAAGTGGACGTATTCACAGACGTCAAATTCAAAGGCAACCCAGTTCTTGTCTTCTTTGATGCAGATGACTTGTCTACCGAGCAGATGCAAGACATTGCTAGGTGGACAAACTTGTCTGAGACAACATTTGTAGAGAAAACTACTCAAACTGGTGCTGATTACAAAGTTCGTATATTTTGTCCCACCAATGAAATGCCATTTGCCGGTCATCCTACAATCGGTACTTGCTATGCCCTCTTAGAACTGGGAAGAATAAGTCCTAAAAATGGTAAACTTATTCAAGAATGTAATGCTGGACTTGTTGAAATTACTGTTGATAACTATGACCCAAAGGACATCTCAAAAGTATACCTCTCTTTCAGATTGCCATACTATAAATTTGAAGAAGTAGACGAGAGTCTCTATCCTGAAATTGAGGAGTCATTGGGTCTTCCACGAAACACAATTTCTGCACTTCCAAAACCTGTCATTGTGGACGATGGACCGCATTGGACAGTCGTTCAATTGAAAGATGGTCAAAGCGTACTTGATTTGCAAATGGATTTCACTAAAATCAGCAATTTGAGCAAAAAGTATTCGTTGGATGGTATTGGCGTCTTTGGTAAGCATGAGAATGGTCTCTATGAAGCTAGAAACTTTGCTCCAATCTCTGGAACATCCGAGGATCCTGCTTGTGGTAGTGGTGCTGGTGCCGTCGGTGCTTATCTTGGAGCTTATTTAAAAGATCAAGTTACCACATTCCGTATTAACCAGGGATTGAAAGTCGGTAGAGATGCAAAAATTCAAGTTACCTTAAAGCCCAATGAAGATGAAATCGAGGTACATGTGGGAGGTAGAGCTGTTACATGCTTAAGCGGTAGCTACTGATTTTGAGGTTTTCCGAGTTTTTTTTACAGAATTACTATTTAGATGTTCTCTTAGTTGCCATCATATCCGAAACTATTTATAATTGATTTCATACTACTTTGTATATCATGCACTCTTTGTACTTTACTAATCAACAAACATTTGCAGCACATGATATTTTGCGGCGCAACCAAATCTCGCAGCATGCCTTCGTAAATCAAGATGTATAGAGACATAAGTAAAAATGTGCAACTACTCCAGCAACTCACTCTCGCGCGACACTGATCTTTACTGGAGCCACGTAGGGCGTTCTAGAGAGCCATTAGGCATATTCAAGTTGACTTTTACATAGCCCTTCAAACCAGCGTCCGCCTTTAGCCGACTTTTCATTGAGCGCTACGTCCTTTTACGTCCCTCAGCCGAACTTTTACTTTTCATATATAAACGATGTATACTCCAAGTCAACTTCATAGATATGGAAATGCAATACGTTAACTGTAGAGTAAGATTTGTTGTAAGATTGGAGTGCAGTTCATCGGAGGTTTGCACAAAAGGCAACTTCTGTGTTCAGATGACCTTTTCGCTTCCCAGTAAATACATCTAAGAAAATCAAGGGAACATGGAGGGGCAGAGGCGCAAATGACACACCGAGAAAAACGGAGAATTCTTAATGCCCTGAATTGTAATGAGAAAGCATATTGGATCACACAGATTCCAGGCACTACCAGATTTTGGTCGATCCCCACACCATATATCATGACCTCGGAGATTCCCATGACGAATAAGTCGATCCATGAAATTCTGGGGAATAAAGAGCAACACAAAGGGGTGTACGGCAAAATTACGAGATTCAAGGCATTTTTCCCTCTCCCTCTATGGATAAATGGTAATGATGAATATTATGGGGAAATGGACGTGACACCTGAAGCATTATTTTTACAATCATAGTAATAAAGCGACTCTAATACGTCGCAGACATCTCCGCAATAGCTCCTGTTCTGGCTTAGCGGGACAGTCAGTTTCGCCGCTTGGAAAATACGTCCAAACCCAAATGCCTTGAATTTCTTTTAGGTAGAAAAATTACAGGTTAGAATTGCACACAAAATACTCTGCGAGGGACGTTATTGGAATATCTGACATTGGATAGACAGAGGGAATATCGAGACTACGATCCAACGGAAACGATGCATTAACGGGTAACGAAAGAATAAGGTGATACTTCAATTGCCGAAGTCAAATAAGGCAATTGATATCTCGTGGAAATTATTTAGCCCAGGCTTATCTTAAGTGACAATTCTAACCATTAAAGATAAAGCGTCACCTCAGACGAAATAACTTAGTCAAGTGCGAGATTTTTTGTGGTGTCTAAAATGCCCTACGAAATTATAATCTATCAGCAGGTTCAAAAGAGTAGGTGAGTCCCAGATCTAGATAAATTGTACATCAGCGCGGAAGTAGAATACGAATGCATTGACATTCAAGGCGATCTGGTACCCTCTCTGGTACTGCTTGCACCAGGTTTCAGATATACGAGACGGTTGGGGGATTTCCTTCGCTTGTCTATAGGACTACCTTTGCCTCTTCACGAGATGCCTGCCTTTGTATAAAATAAAGTTGGCTGTTGGATTCAATGGGCGACAATCGTTTCTCGTAGAAGCACTATTCACAAAAGCAATAGACTCTATTATTTTTTGGAGGCTCTGTTGATAGGATTTTTAAACCTGATTGTTCTTATCAATTATTTTCTCAAGGGCATTTTATGTGCACCACTTATAATATGCAGCAGGTCGTGCGCGCTACAGTAAAGGCGTATTTTGGTAGCTGTTTATGGTTTTCTGGCTCCATTCCGAAGATAATGCAGTAGCGATATAATCCGGAAAAAAGAGCGATGATAGCCAAAGATGAGGGCCAAGGATGAGGGCCAAGGAAGTAGAAGCGAGAGACTTCCACGGCAGTCTGGCCGTTGAAGTGAAATTAGTACTCGTGGTTTCTCATTGAGTACTGAGTTTACTTTAATGTGGTATCGAACCAACCGATAAGATTCACCAGCAAATGCCATTATCGTCAATCAAAATTAACAAGCAAACTGTGGTTTGCCTCACCGTACGTCAATGAAACCTAATCTCTCCAAAATCCTCTGTCCAGCTTGTCTTATGTACAGTGACTTATTAGCGGCAATCCTCCAGCATTCTTTTAAGGCTGACTTCCGTACGGCGATTTCTGTTTTGTGTAATGCCTTGCACATCAAACTTTGCATTTTAAGTCAGTTCCCAATATGCATGAAACCCACCTTTCTTTTGCCTCATCTGCTTTCTACCCCAAGATATCAGTGCGTTATACAGTATTTTCCAGACAATATTCGCACCCCCCTTAACAATACTTCGCTCTAGTAATCCAAATTGAGGCGCGATAATTTCATCTAGTCTACGTTTTGAAGTATTAGAGAACAATGTTTATTTGCTATAAAAAAGTCACATACAAAATGAATTATATACGTTCTAGATACTTATATATTTCTTTTCATAGTTAGAATACTTTTCACAATTGAAGACTAATAAAGTTTGAGAAAAGATTAAAAAAGTTCGCGGAAAGACGGGAAACTAAAATGGTGAAAGTCAAAAAATGTGGTTGCAAACGGAACCAATATTTACTAACCACCCATAAAT